>BMAW01043970.1:101402-135116 GCA_019974015.1 Nephila pilipes
TATATATATATATATATATATATATTTATATATATATATAAACAAAACACAAATAGTACTACTCACAAAAGAATATCCAACATTAAAGCAAAACTATGAATAAAAAATAAACCTTTAAGGAAATCATTTAAAACAAATTAATATTTACACAAATCAAATAAAAATTTACTTAAATAATTAAACATTCTAAGATTTAAAACCAAAAAAACCAAATATTCAAAACAGACTATTAAAGAATCAAACACTTTAAAAGAAAGCAAAGTGATAGAAAAGCAAAAATTAGAATAATTTCAATAATATAATTAATACTGTTCTATAGTTAGAAATGGAATAATATCTTTTTATACCAATAATTACTGATCAAACTACCACATTTCAGTGAATTACATTACCAAGAAACATGGTAACAAACCAAAAAATCAGCAAATTCAGAAAGACAACCCTAGAATAAAGAAAGTAAACATAGCAAATATCTTCAGTTTCCCGGCAAAAAACCCACCAAATTACATTTAACTTTAATCATATAAAATATTGTAAAACAAACTAAGAATTTAAATTAAAAGAGTAATATTAATTAAAACAAAAATTAATCGAAAAAGTAAGCATTCTAAAGTAAAATGTAATATAAAATATTTACCAATGACACGTCATCAGAGTAAAGTACTGAAACTTTTTAAAGGAAAAACAAACAAACGCAAAAAGAAATTAATTATCTAATCCTATAAAAAAAACTGTAACAAATGCAAAAAAAAAAAAAAAAAAAAAAACCATTACTAATCAAAAATTTTTAAAAACATATAAAACACTACAGAAATTTCATACGAATACGCCTTCGCGCGCGTATCGCGACTCTACTCTATAAAAGAAATCACCACTGAAGTAAAAACTTATTGAAAGATTTGAACGAAACCAAATAAATAAATTAATTCGCTTAAATAAATCAAAATAATTTATTTGCTAAAATTACTCAACAATTATTACAGAAAAGTTATTGAGAAAACAATATTGAACAAATTAAAAAAGTCAAATGTTAACTAATAAATAATATCCTTAAAAAATAAAAATGAAGGAAAATGAAATGAAAAATGGATTGAAAATTAAATTTAAAATGTTTCACCATCTAGATTGAAAAACACCTATTTGTTAAAAAAACATTTAATAAATATAATAAAATTAAGAAATATATAGAAAGATGGAGAAAATAAAGATGGAGAAATATAGAGGCAAGAGTAAGAACAATAGAATATATATATATATATATAATTTTTATACTTTAAATTTCTGCTTAAGAAATTAATTGGTCAGTTAGCCTCTGCATATGAAATATAAGAACTATTTAAGCTGTTTTTGAAAATCGAAAGGCAAATTAACTTAGAGTTATGTTTCTCAGTAAATAGTTATATAATATATTTCTAAAAATATTTAAACTTAAATTACTATTAAAAGATGGCATTTTATTCATATGGAAACAGTAATTATCTCTCTTGTCAAAAATATTACTAATAATCCCATTATTAACAATTTTAAAACTAACATTTAAGAAATCTGTTTCATGAGAATTTATATTAGTTTTAATCAGATTTAAACATGAAGGATAAAAGGAAAAATCAGATAGATTATTATCTATATTAGAACTAACTTGAAAACAATAAGATCATCAATATATCTAAATAATTTGAAATTAATGTTATCTCTAAAATTATATTCAAAGAAGTGCAGATAAATATTAGCTGAACTATTACTAAGACCCCTCTTAAGGTATACCGCTCATTTACTTATAGTTTTTACCGTTATAACTAATACAATTTTCTTTTAGTAGAATATTAATAATAAATTAAAATTTTTCATAAGATATAGATCTATAAATTTTTAGTTCTTTATAATTAGCTAAAATAACTTTAATTAAAACATTTGAATCAATGATATAAAACAATTATTCAGTCATAATTATTAGTAGAGTAAATGTCTTTATCTTTTGCCTAGTTAATAATTTCATATCTTTTTAAATAATAGCAATAGCATTTTTGTAAAATTTTCCAGCTATAGTAATATAAGCATTTGAGCCATTAATTACAGTTCTAAATTTAACAGGAACTTTGTGAAATTTAGGACTTAGAAAATATGTACACACACACACAAACACACACAATTCGAACTTTATATTCCTTTATATAATTATCAATAAGATATGTGTTTGTGTTTTTATTATATTTTAGTAAGTTATTTATCAATAACTATCTTTAATTTCATTTTATTTTTCATGCTTTAAGAGTTTTTTGGGCTCTATGTGTTTTAAAAGCTTTATTTTCGTTCGCTCTCGTTTGGTCTTACGTTTATTGATATTTACCAATTTAATTAAAAAGTAATTTTTTATAGTTGGGACCCTGTAAAACATGTTTAATCCACAGTAATTTTAATTGGTTTGTATTCTTGCCTTGTTTTTTTTTTATCTTCCAGGATAATATTATTAAAAAAAATAATTTTATGCTTTTGATTTGGATTTTTTTTACATTTATAGCCCATTTTATATCATAAGTCTCAAAATTTAATAATTAAGAATCTCATTATTCCAATATTTATTATTCATCATTCTGACATTTTTAGATAATAGTTTAGATACAACGTTCGAATTGCTGTTAAATTAGCATTCTCTCTCTAAACGATATATATATATATATATATATATATAAATAATAGAGAGAAAGTAGGAGAGTAAATATGTATTTATATATACTCCTCTCTCTTTTTCTCATAACTGAAAATAATCAAAATGTTGCTATGTATTTAAACTAAATATATTTTATGATGCTAACTGTATTTTTAAAAATATCTTAATTTTAAGTTTTAGAGCGAAACTAATAATATTTTTTTGTTTGTTTTATTTCACAATATTTTCGGTTTGCTGACAATTTAACTAATTTCAAAATTGAATTTAAAGAATTTTTAGTTATTTAATAATTAAAGCTATTACCATCATGGAGATATTTATGCTGTCACAAATGTAATATTGGGAAAGTACATGTGACAAATGTTTCAGGAACGTTGTCTTTAGAAAGCATACTATTCCACCCGTGGAGAATTAAATAAAAAATAAACTATGATAAAAATTACTATTTGATGAATTGTGATTGAAACATAAGAATTACCTTTTTTTCTGAAAGAATATATGCAAGTTGAAATTCATATTTAGGTGCAAAATTATTTTGAGATTCTTAGACAAAACAATTCTGAAAGTTTGTTTATACTTAATTGTTAAATATAGCGATTGCTTAAAGAAGCACGACATTTCTAAAATTGATGACACGTTTTCTTTTTAGTCTGTTCTGAATTGCATAGCTCAGAATGGTAGAATGCATTCCTTCCTCTTTTTTTGTTTTCCCTTTGAAGATGAGAATAAAAGAAAAAAAATATCTTACATTAATTATTTACTCTGAGAATGTGTTGATTAATTTGTTTGTTCTTCGAAAAGTAATTCTAAGACCATGGTTTTGGATTCATTTTATTTTGGTGACAAGAGGGCTTAGGGAATGCGTTAATTATTTTGTACTTTTGGCAAATAACTTTTAGACTCTGAAGACCGTAACGTCATTTTAAAGAAAGCGCTAATCAATTTACAGAGTCCGACGCATAAAAGTAAATAAAAATCAAAATAAAACAAACTCGTTTCTTTCGAAAATTATGTCTGGATTTCAACAGCTGAAAAACAATTTCTGTTTGAAACTCAGTTTCATTTTTAAAGTTAGAGTTATGCAGACTGCTGTAAATTTATTTCTATTTATTTGTTATTCCTTCTTTGGAGTTTAAATGGAAGGTATCTGTTTCAAGGCTTTGGAATACTCCGGAGAAATGTCGTTATGCTTCTCAATGAATATTTTGAGCTTATTTACATTGATTTTGAGTTTATTCTTTATCACGGCTAAAAATTTGTTTTCCTTGACTTTAAAAACAAAATGACCAATTTTTTGTTATCTATTTTTCAATTTATAGGAATAATTTGAAAATTTTGGAAATAAAATAACACAATTTTGCTGCTAAAATTGTGAACGAGAAGGTTTAGTTAGTTATTGATATTATATTAATGAGCCATTATTCTCTTTTGTAATAATTCTGTATATTTACTGTTATTCCTTCTAATAATTGTGCATTCAATATTAACATATTGCGCTTCAATAAAATATATTTTTTAGTTATTTGAGTATTTTAAGCTTTATTTTACTTTTGCTGTATTTTGTTTCAAAGAATTCTTAATTTAATCTGTAATTTAAAGTCTTTTTTTAACGTAAAAATGGTTCTTTTTTTATCGATTAAATCAAAATGTATTGTTTTATTTTTGTATAATTAGGTCATTTAAAGATATGTGACTGAAAGTGACCGAAATGTTATTTACAATACTATTTATCAAATTTTATTTTGTTTTAGTAGTAGAAAGAAATATCTTCAAATTAATTCATTTCAAATATTTTAAGAAACGAAAATTTGAATACTCATTATTTTAGTGTATGTTGTCACTCAAATGGAGTTTTATTTTAGAGCAAATTAAGCTTTACTCACAGATTTTTGAAAAGAAAAAAAAATTCTTGGAAGAGTCATTCAACATTTTTTTTGTAACAACTGACAATTTAATAGAAAATCTACATTACCATGGCTAAAAATTTAGTTTCTTAACTATATTTTAATTTATGATCAAAACACTAAAAAAATGTACTTTCTATTTTTAAAAAAAAGTTTTATTGAGGCAAGTAAGAAGTAATGAGGCGTTTCATTTTATTTTATTCATACTTGCAAACTGAAAATGTCATTTCCCTTCCAGGGGACCTGAAACGCAAAGAAAAAATAGTTAGTGCATCCCAGCTGAAAGAACTGGAGTGGTATAAGCCAAATTGCACCTTGGGGTATAAAATAAATGGTGAGGTTTGTTTTTATTTTGTTTTAAAGATTAGGAAAGGGGCAAAAATAAATTCGGGGAAATATTGAAATCTAAAATATTTAAAGGAAAAAGATAGATAAATCTCAGTAATTGCGAAAATGAGTTGTATTAGAATTTCTTATATTATGAAATAGTTGTTTCAGGATACTGTGAATACACTTTTTATAATTTTGGGGAGCTAACTATATTTTAATTTTGAATGGTAATATAAATTTTGCCACTGCCTTCCTTCATTATTTAACTCTACTGCCATTTTAAAGTTTAATTATATATTGATTAAGTTCAAAATTCCAATTGAAAATACATAAGAGTAGAACAACACACTATTATTTATCAAAGAATAGGAAGATTGTTCTCTCTCGGATCCCTCTTAACTCAGTTAATCCTAGTTTATGCTCAAATAATAAAGTCTTAGCTTAGCAATCACTCATTTCAATTCAAGCATTTTTCGACTCTTATTCTGATTATGGGTCACTTCCAGCTGCTATCAATTTTCCCGATTAATTACGATGATTCACTCCAACAACATCTAGCAGCTTGTCGTTATCCTCGATCTCCCTTTTCCTTCCTTTCAATTCTATTTCGCTTGTATATCACTATCCCTAATGCAATTCGCTGCATTTATTTGATCTTCATTTAATTTAACTAATCACGTTCCATTTTGGTTGGTAAAGAGTTGTAATTAAATGCAATTCAAAATACCAAAAAGTTCCCAAGGTTAGTGAAGAGAAAATTAGGAATAGCCCAACACACGACTTTTTTCTCCAATGGAACGGTTTGAAGCTGATTAATCTCAATGCATCTAAACTGCTTGATTAACGATGATTAATCTAAATTGTGAGATGTATAAATTTTTGAAGAAGAGTTAAAATAATGAAAAAATTAATTTTTTTAGATGAGATAGAGTGTAACGATATGACAGAATATTTATCTTTTGTGCTATTTTATACCTGTTTTAGAAATTCATTATTTCATCTATTTCAATAGATTAAACTAACGTCAACATATGATCAATATACATTGTACAAAAAATAAACAGAATATTAAATAAAGCAATTATACATCAATATTTTTCAACTATCAAGAATATTAGTTGTTTCTTGTTTTCGGAGAATGTATCTTTAAAGTAAATAGAATGGGATTCTTTGGAAATATTCTGAATAGATATGCAGATGCACAAGCATAGATTTCACTTCAAAAGACTCGGATTAGTACTTGCAAATGATTCAAGATATTTTAAAATTTTATTTATTATTAGCATTTATTTACTGTATTTGATATAGTACTGCGTATAAGAATATCAACATCCATTCAAATAGAACAAATTCAAAAGTGAATTAGTTAAAACATTTATAAAGATTCGTACTCATAGCTAAGGGATAATTGAAGAGATACAGCCCGAGTCAGAAAGTTATCACACTAGGTATGACGACAAAGAGAAACTATCGGTGAACATGTAGATACCAGAAGGCTGACATCAGTGTAAATAAGATTTGAGGATCTAATAAATATCTGCAGAGAACTGAGGTTAGTTGCGTTGCCAGAGTGATGAGTGTACTGGTTCGAGTTGCCTTCTAATAATCCAGAATGAATCCAGTAGGCCATCGACGGAGAGAAGGAAATCCGGTCAGGTCTAGAAGGGAAATGAAATTGGATAGTTGATGAAGGACTGTAGTTAAGCCACTAAAGAAAAAATTCATCCTTTTCCTCTTCTGCTGTTCCTTTTGATAGCTGCACGGGAATTAATACTCGTATCACAGATGCGTACTGTAACTATTTGCTTATCTGCGCAAGCAGAATTAAGTTGTTCTAACGTACCACCTCATGGCAATGTGAGAAGGTTCAAGCAATTTGAGGAGGGCCACTACAATCTCATTAAGGAAAAACGCACATTTCCACGATTTCCATAAATATAATTTTGAAGTAAGGTATTTAAATATCTATAACTAATCGAAATACCAACCATTGTGTGGAAGTTGAATGCTTTTTATGTAAAACTCAGCTCTCTGATTAAAATATAAATCTCGTTAATGAATTTTTTTTCTCGATTTTTTTTTGTTTTTTCATCATTATTAAGAATATATATGTAAATGAAAGTAAGAATCAAATATGTTTAAAATTAACCAGTCTGTTTCTTGATACAATACAAAAGAATCACTGCAGTTTATATATCTATTAGTTGTTATTTAATTGTACAATATAATAAAACAATGATTTATTAAAAATATCAAGTATTTTAAAATGAATATTGATATTAGGATAAAATACATTTTGATTCATTGTGAAATAATAATATTAATATTTGTAATTTTAAAAATAAGAGTGAAAAAAAGTATTTTACAACATAAATCATTTTTATTTTAGGAACTTTTATCGCTAGAATCTAACTTACGAACTTTGGCATGCGTATTAACTATTCAATGAAATTCCTTGTTGTTCTAAATTTTTTTTAAACATTTTTCTATTGTGTTAAAAAATACAGTCGGATATCACATGAATTCGAGGTGTATTCGGAATCCATCGATACTAAACTGAGAGTTACAGTACTAATATAAATTGAGCGATAACATAAACTCTAACTTTGAAATGAATTTCCTGTATTTCACGTTTATACTCTTTCAACATTATTTTTAATTATTATGGAAGTCACTTACACACAAAAACTATCCTTATAACTCTCAAAACTTGAACAATAAAAATGGTTTAACGTATAGTTAATCTCACTGACTACGACATCTTGAAAATAATCTGTACCAAAAAAAAAAAAAAAAATCCAAACTGCGATGTTTCACTTCGCGAGAAATAATGATTCATATCCAATCTATACATTCAAATCCAAACAAGATAGATAAAATTATTTAAACCGTTTCTTGTTCATAAACTTTAAAAGGATGCGTCTCAAAGACAACCTTTTGTTTATTTCCGTTTATATGGATTTTTATCTTCTTTCTCAAGCGAAAAAAGTCATAGCTTGTGCTTTACGATCAAGGTGCGCATTGCCCTTCGTTGATTCTACCTCGTGCCTCAGACATTCAGAGCGTGGACTTTCCCCCGCCCTTTTTTGTTTTCTTTGTATTTTATTTTCGTCCGTTTGCTGCCTCTTTTCGTGGACTTGAATAGTGATCAAGTTTTACGACCATCGTTTCATTTTAAAATCTTTGTCTTAAGCGTATTGGATTCTCTTTTTGGTTTCCCCTGCTCGCTGGGATTTTTGTTATCCTCTTTTCAGCCTTTTCTTCGTTGCCGCATTTCTTCGAAGTTTAGAGACGAGTCTCGCTCCATCTCCTTCTGTTTTTGAATCAGATCTCTTCTCGTCTATTTTTGGATGCTTTTAAGGTTTTTCTTGCTGCATCTCTTTTGTAATTTATTTCTTTTAGTTCCGGTTTCGAAAAAGATTATTACTCTAACCTCGCGCTTTTTTTGCTTGTTTTTAGATATTCAAGCACCATTTGACCCATTTATTTTTCATGTTTCTAATTTCTCTCATTCGGAGATATGTTTGCAATTGTAAACTGTAATTCCATGGCATGTTTATCCTACGATACATAAAATAAGAAAGGAAAAAAGGTATTAATTTCATTTAACAGAGTGTCCTGATGTCATCAGAAAAAAAAGATTTTAAAAATCCCATAAAAAGGGAGCTTTAGTAAAATCGCGAGGTTAGCGGACTAGCGAGTTAACGGGATCCGATTGTATAAAGATTATTATAGACATCCTACATCCTTGAACTTGCTACATATAGTAGTTTATGTGAGAAACAGAATTACTCAATGTTAATACCAGCTGTTTTCTTGAAATTAATATAATTTTTTCCTTTCTCAAAGCCATTTGAAATTATTATATAATGAGTTTTCTGTATACAATCTTGAACCCAAACACATTGGATTTATTGGATTTAAATTTTGTAAGACAATATAACTGAAACACGTATTCTGATCTCAAGATTGTGTTGTGAATATCTAGGAGGATTTAATGAATTAAGAAACTCTACTAGATAAAACACAGCTTGATAGAGATAAGTGATTACAAATTTACCAACTTTTTCTATTACTGGTGATTCGGTAAAATTTTCCAACAAAATCATACACTGGTAAATTATCGGAAATTATTTAAATTGTGAATATAAAATAAAAATTCGTAAGACATTTTATTTTTTTCTTGTGTGGGGAAATAAAATGTATTCTGAACATAATTATTAGAAATAAAGTTAAACAAATTATATTTAATACTAATGCATCAATATTTTTTCACAACAAAAACAACTATAAAATATATAATTAAATATGCTATCTGGCTACATGTTTTAAAAAATAAGCTGCCTGGAAACATAACTAATCAACACTTGGGTCTTCAAATAATGATCTATTTTTTCTACAAAATAATTCCGACGTAGAAAGAGATGTTTGAAATTCCACACTTCTTGGCTTAATAAATATTAAATAATCTATTCTAATTACTACTTGAATATATTTACTTCATTATTTTTCTTTTCAAAATACTCCATTTCTTTTTAACGATTTTATTAAGATTTTAAAAATTAATTTGCATCGGAGATCGTGATTATCATGTTTTATTTCTGTTTCTGTTTTGATCAATAAGTTTAGCTTATCTTTGGTGGATTAATTAATTGCAGATGTCAAATTGCGTGTACCGTTTCTTTGAAATAAGTAACTTTTATTATCATTTATGTTTCAAACTGTCTGAACATAGTATGTGTGTCGATTTCATTGCATGGATGTATATATTCAAGCAATTCCACGATTTTATTTTTGATTTTAGTTTCATTTGTTTGATTAAAACAAGTAAAGCCATTGTGAAAGGAATAAATACAAAAAATTGTATTACATTGTATGTATTGTATAAAATTTGTATGTATTGTATAAAATTTGATATTATTATAAAAATTGTATGTATAATTTATCTAATTACCGGTAAAAGTAATGTTGGGAATTATCTGCAACATTTTGAGAGACTAAAATTCGCGATTCACCGTTTTACTGGTATTGCAGTCCATAATCGAGATCAACGGTAGTGTCAATAGATATATATCTAGGTATTCCCAGGCAATAAATTTTGAATATATATATATATATATACCTCACTTTTGGAATCAAATTTGCTCTCTCAAATAACTTCTAATGGTTTTTATTATTTTCATTAATGTTGGGAAATACCTTAGTTTTCTATTCATCAAGATATTTAATTGCATTGCAAAAGTTCCATATTTGGAAGTTGTATCAATGAAATGTATGGACTTGCTTCTACTTTTCTATTTCACAGTTTCTGTAGACATTCTGAAACAAAACAATAGAAGTATCTCCTGCTCAATAAGCTCTGATGTGTGTAGTTGTATAAATTTTTATAGCATGATTCCATAAATAAATTACTTTAAGGCAAACATGCAGCTCATCAGCCGTCGTTGAATGTAGTGAAACAAACAAATTTCGTAGGAAGTAACCAGTTTAAATAACAATTGCATCTAACAAAAATTCGACTAATCGGCAACCTTGATCTAAAATTTTGAGATTCATTTTGTGTGCTATTGTACATTCATCCTAAATAATGATTCTGCATTACTGAGTATCATTACCTTTCTGTATTCATTTTGCAATGTCAAGCATATAGATATCAGTGGGAGTTAAATTTAAAGGAAATTTGAAGGTTAAATGTGTTGGTCGTTGACCTATTAATAAAGTGGAGGCATTTCTTAATAATGCGATATCTGGAGCAATATTATTTTGAGGGCATATTTTGTGGATATCAAATTAATAAGAAAAGCTTTTCCAACTATTTTAGGAGCATCAAAAATGCAAATAAGGATGAAGTGGCAACAAATCTTTCAACTGTTTCCACAAAAATTAAGATTTCTGGTATTTACAATATTAGTTTTTGAGACATGCTTTAAAAAGAGATAAAATTTATAAAAGACAAATTAAAATTAAAAACAAAATAGATTAAATGTTGTACAGTTATGTGTAACTCAAGCAAGACGAAAACTTTAATAATCCTTCAAACTTTTTACAATTTCTATAAAAGCGATCGATCGCGACATTAAGAATATAATTAATCATATCAGAAGATCCCGAATCAATAAACTAAAAATATGTAGTAAGATGCTCAAATCAAACTGACGATAAATTACTGAAATAAAAAAGACGCGCGCGATAAATTATTACAGCAGACGATAACAATTTATTCAAATACATCAATAAAAGTAAATAAATCACTAAAAATAAAGAAGACGGTAAGTTGTTAAAGCAGATAATATAAAAAATTCTGATATTTAAATTAAAACATATAATAAATTATTTAATTAAAGGTGACGATAAATAATTAAAGCTGACAAAAATAATTTTTTAAACTTACATTAAAATAATTTAATAATTTGTTTAATAATTTAATAATTTGTTTATGTATTTAAATAAAATTAATGGAATATTATTAAATTAAAGAAAATAGTTAACTGTTAAAAGCAGACGATAATGATTTGCTCATGTATTAAAATTAAAATAAACAATAAATTATTAAGTTAAATTAAATGGTAAATTATTAAGGTATAATAGAAATGCATTCAAATGTTTGAATTAAAGTAAATAATAAACTATTAAATTAAGAAGACAATAAATTATTTAAGTAATTGAAAAATTTAAAATACTTAAGTTAAAATAAAAAATAAATTATTATTTGAAGGAAAAAAATTTATATTAAGTTGTTAAAAGTATTTCTTACCGTTTTTAAATATGGTAGCTGCAGTGCTACTGAAGCCATTCTACGTAGGAGCACTGAGTATCTACATCTTTTGGAGAATGTCAGAATGTCACTCTCAGATTGTCAGCACGGAATGAATTACACAGATTGTCAGCACAAAGCATTCGTTCGTGTTTGCGTTTGTTTATGCGCATTTAAAATGCCTCATACAATTGAAAATGCCACCGATTGTGAAATGCGGCTGTAATTCGATTTCTGCATGAAAAAGGTGAGAAATCTGCTGAAATTCATTAGACAATTAAAGTGTATGGACATATGACTCATATGACATTGGAAACAAAACAGCGATCCCCGGAGGCATTCAACAACACTCAAAAAAGTGAAGTTAAGTAAACAATTTCAGCACGCAAAATTATGTGCACTGTATTTTGGGGTAGGCAGGGGGTATTGTTTGGGAATTTTTTGTCTCGAGAGGGCGCAATAAATTCCGAGATATCATGCGACACCTTAACTAAATTGCATCTTTATTCCAAAGTGAAAGATGGGTCATGGATTGTTTTACTGTATGACAATGCACGTCCTCACGTGGTTTGTCAAACCTATGATCTCATCGGATCATATGGCTAGTAATAACATAATACCCTCAGTATAGCTTTGATCTGGCTCCTAGTGGAAGCTCGTTTCTGCCCTTGAAAAAAGCATTAAGGCGGTCAACAGCATGACGACAATGATTGTGTTAAAATGATGGTGCTGCAGTGGCAAGCTTTTCGGGTCGCAGATTTCTGGAAAAAGCTGGCTGTATGATATAATACATGCCATAATGATGAAGGTAATTATGTTGAATGACAAAGATACAGGGAAGGGGGCATTCATATAAAAATATAAACAGTAGAAAACACTATACTTGCTTTTAATATTAAAACAGTACTTAAAAAAGTCGCTGATATTTAAATTAAAGCGAAAAATAAATTATTAAATTGAAATCGACAAAAAATTGTTAGAGCAGACGATAATTTTTCTTTCAGATTTTTAAATTAAAACAAACGGTAAACGAATAAATTAAAGTATGTAATAAGTTATTAAAGCAGACTTAATATTTTTTTCAGGTAGTATTTTCACTAAGCAAGTAATAAACTACTAAATTTAAGTGGACGATGATAATATGTTGCGATATTTTAATTAAGACAAATTATCAAATAAAAGTAGACCATAGTTTTTTTAAAACAGAATTGTATTATAAATTTTTTAGATATTTAAATTAAAACAAGCGATAATTTTTAAGGTAGATGACAATAATTTGAGCATATATTTAAATTTAAGTAAATAAAAAAAATATTATATTAAAGTTAAAAAAGATTTGTTAGAAGGCATATGTGTGAGAGAGCAATAATAATTTGAGCCCTTAGTTAAATTTAAGCGGATAATAAATTATTAAAATATACTATACAACAAATGAAAACGGATGATAATCATTTGTGTGTGTTCAAGTATTTAAATTAAAACCCAAGGGAGTTACTGAGTAAAAATGAATAATAAATCTTATATATATATATATATATATATATATATATATATATATATATATATAACATATAGTAAATTATTTTAATTTTTTCAGATAGTTAAATTCAAACAAATGTTAAATTTTTAATTTCATTACAAGGACAAAATATTAAATTAGAATAAAATATAAATTAGGAAACCTGCAAGAATAATTTCATATATTTAAATAAAAGCGAACTATAAATTCTTTTTAATTAAAGTAAATAAATTATTAAAGCAGATAATAATAATTTACCTATATTCTCTTCATCTTTGAGGCTGGAATCTATTTTTAGTTAGTTTTTGGGTTTTGTATTACATATAAATTTAGTCAATATATCAATCAATGGGTTGAAAAATGTCTAAATTTTGCCCTGCTCATTTCAAAATAACAACTTCAATGTTTATTATTCTTATTAAAAATGTATATGCAATTTTATTCTGCAGCAGATATTCAGATTAGTATTTGCAATATTTATGTATTCTAGAAACGTTAATATAGAGAGAGAACAATATATTTGATAAAAATTTATATTTGTAATAGTTACTGAATTTAGTTTTGAATATAGTGAAGTAACTCTTAATGACTTTATTTAAGTTAGTAATTTAATGTATATACAAATTTTATTACCATGAAGTTTTTGAAAACAGTATATTGAAATATTCTGATTTATTAAAACAGTTACTTGCACTTTATTTCTTTTCCATAAGCAAATTCCATCGGCCAAAATAACATTTTCAATTTTTTGAGAAGAAACAAATTGTTAGAGCAGACTTTATTGTACTTGAAATTCTCGAGATAAAAGCGGAGACCTTGTAATTGTCTTGTGATATTGAATGATTCAAAAATGCTTTCAATTATTTATTGAATTCCTGATTACACATAAAATATGATAATACATCCATTGAAATGTAAAAAAAAATACTAAATTGGTTTATGAGTTTTACAGCAATTAAACACGAACTTGAAGATAAATTTGTTATTATTATAATACATTCTTGACGGTTAAGTTTATAATTGGTGAAAGCAGGTATGTGTAAACGGTGAAACATATATACAAACCTACAAACTTTCATAATTTTTGTAAGATATCTTAAATATTAAACCCTACACCGAGTTTATATATATTTTTATTTAGAAAGTTCATTTTGACAACACACGCACAAACTCGTTTTGTTAACAATTTTAATTGTTTATTATATAACATCGTGTATATAAAGAATTTAATAACATTAATATGTTTAAAATATTTTAAGACTTCGTATCATGTAAAAATACCCCATGTTTTACTATACTTTGAACCAGAGAAGTTCGAAATCGATTTATTAAAATAAATGGATTTCTGACAATATGTATCAATCATGACCAGTGCTGGCATAGAATAACCATTTAGGTATATTGATTCATATCATAATCTATCATACTTAGGATGTTACAGAAACACATATTGTAGCTCAAAGAGCTTTTAGATACTTCTTATCTTCGATGTTAACATTAAGGAAGGTTGCAGATTCGAAAATATGAGGCTTGATTAAAATCTAATGCCTCTATGGCCATACATTTTATTCGTTACCTGATTTTTACAGCTCTTGATGTACCTGAAATATATATGTATTTTCTATGTAAGGAACTATTCACTGTTTGACATGATTCCCATCTCTTTCCAAACATTGCGCCAATGAGAGTGGCTGTGATAGCCGTATGGTCATGGTCGCGACCTCGCTTCCTGCATTGTTTTCGTCGAAGCTTGGGTTCGAATCCTGATGACACCAAAGAGTGGATATGTAGCGGGTTGATGCAAATTAAATCTGTAGAGTTCAAAGTTCTCCCATTGATGTGGTGTGGAAGTTTACAGAGGGGGTACAAGCTTAGGTATTGTCTTCGTCGTTTGACCGAGGTCCAATATAAGAGGTCTATCGCCAATATCCTCATGTTGCTTCCAGGTGCGATGTTAATAATCAACCAATCAAAAATGCATCAATGCGTGAGACTCGCCGGAGAAGAATTCTGGTGGTTAGTGTCAACATATAGCTTTAATAGCATTTTTCACTTTGTGGTCAAAATGAAACTGATGTTTCATTAGGTGCTCTTTCCTTTTTGGAAAGAGGTGAATGTTGGAAGGTGCAAGGTCGAGGGCGGTTACGCCTCGCTGTTTTTACCCCGTCTCCATGAGTATCGCCTTCGTCTTTAGCTCTTAGCCCACCGAAGACACCCGGGAACAAAAATATAAATGTATTTTTAGAGGACACATGTAGATAAAGCTTTTGAAAATTGGTTAATAAGTAAGAAAAAGTTGTGGTCTTAAAAGCATTATTTTTCAGTCAAGCCTCGTATTGAACTTTATGGGAAATAAAATATTAGGACATAATGTAAGCACTTCAAAATTTAATTCTCAATCTTCATTTATGGTGAAAATAGAGCTGGAAATAAAGTTTTAAATTCATGTAATTACGTTTAATTCATTATAAGTTAGTTTTTGTCAATTCACTTTTTTAATTATTAATTTTTGCATAATCTTCTTATTGAACATTTACGATATAAATATTAATCGATTATTTTTGTTAAAATATAGAATCCTTCAAATGCCCAATAAGATTTTTAGAAGTGTGATTAATTAAGAATTTAATTTTTTTTCTCTTTGTTACATGTAAGTTATCAATGAAATTCACGAAAAATGAACCACGCAATCTCGAATGATATACTGGTGAATAAGACATGGTTTAAAACAGGTAAATTGGGAAAAATTACTTCATTGAAATAAATTACCCCAAGTATCTTCAACAATATAAGCTTATAAAGAATATTTTATTTCTATTTCTCTGACTTTATAGAAACTTAAGAAAGCGATAATTTAACGATTGTTTGGGAAAATGTTAATTTAAAACTTAATTGCTGTTTAATGTCCAGAATTCTTACGACTAGAGAAAAATTTAGTTTTTTATTAAATTTCTCTGATTTTAAGGGTTTTTATAAGAGTTTTGTTATTTAATAATTTAGTTATAAATAATAACCATGTAATAAAATATTTCTGGGGCAAAGGATTAATACTTCGAATTTTTAGTGTCATCTGTATTATGCTATTTTAAGAAATTTTTTGGTATTTTTCGTTATAAAAATGGCATAAAATATAATTAAATATTATTCTGATGAAACAAAAATTAAATAATATTCTCATGAAACAAAATAAATTATTATTCTCTATTTCCTAGGAATGTGGAATAACAAACACATACCAGATGCCGTACATGTATGTTGTCATGTGTCTAATTCGAAGACTCTTTTAGCTGCTGGAGATAAAAATGGGTATATTCGACTGTTCCGTTACCCAAGTACTAGTGACAAAGTAAGTTATTTGACAAATAGAGATAGAAATAATTATACAAATGTTATTTTTGCTTATACGTTATTCTCGTTTATAACCTAAGCCATGTTATCTAATTATTTTCAAAATCTTAAATTATAATAAAACTTCATTTTACCGTTATTTGAATCGAAATCTAGATCAAACAAATGAAGTGACTTTAAACGTGTTTTTAAAGAATTAATTTTTTTTGTTTTTATACTTAAGGTTAAAGAGGAACTGCAAGCAAAAATTACGCTTTTGATAAATAATGAAAATTCTTATCTTTCACAAATATATATGTTCAAAGAATTCTGTCAATGCTGACAGATGAAAACTTTCTCTGATAAGTTTCCGCTTTTTTAATATTAAAAGTAATGAACGATGCAATTAAAATGTATTTTAAAACTACTTCAGTACGATAGATGGTAATTTTATCATGCAAGTTACAGCGAATCTAACACAGGATATTTGCTAATGTGTTTCTGTAGTTATACTTGAAAACTTTTCGTCAAATAGAGAAGTTATTTAAATGAAATAATTTTTTGTAAGAATCCAAAGATTTTCCAATCTAAATGCATATAATTAATACAAAAAATAATAAATTTTGAAATTTTTTTTATAATAATATCATCCTCGAAATTTGATTTTATAATAATATCTTTCATCGAATCTAATTCTAATATCATCTTTTTAATCTGAATTTTTAATATTTTTGATATATATAGATTAGTTAAACACCCATTTCAGAGCCTTCAGGACTTAAACATTCTTTTATGAATATTTACAAGTCCTTCGTTTAAAATTATTTCGATGCACAATTCAAATCTAATCCCTTCTAATTCTTATTATTGAATTCAAATACTTTTAATTTTAACTGCTTGATCATATTCTGACTTATATGAAAAATTTCAAGTAAATTTAGAACATACTTTCTGTGTTTTTTTCGGGAAACATCTGATTTCATCTCTCGATGAATTTGAAATACGAATATATACTTATAGATGCATTTCAGATATACTTAAAGCTTGATTCGTTCTAGGCTGCCTATTACGAAGAAAAACAATGTAGCACAGATGTGAACGTCATTCAATTCCTTTACGATGATAATCATCTCATTTCCACAGGGGGCCCCGATGGAGCCATTTTTGTATGGAGGCTGACATCAACAGCTAACGTTGCTTAAGAGAAATCATTGAAAATATTTGCTGACTGCGAAGCAATAATTTGTTTATTACTGAAACAGTCTTTTTTTAGATACTGAGAAATAAAACCGTTTCTGTATTTTTGGTTGCATGATTTTTTTAAAATTAATAATATCTGTGTCACCATAGAATGCTACTAATTATTTAAATTAACTACTAAATGAAATAAAATATAATGTACACCAATAATTAACTTATTTCGGAGAAATTTCGAAAATACAAATGGAAATTAATTTTTTAGATTAAAAATAAAAATTAGAAAAACGAAAAATGAATTTATACTGCTCTGTGAACAGTTCTCCCTTCCTCTATGTACGTGATTCACCTCTCTAGAGATTTTCAAATGTATAATATGCCTACTTCCCATCAATCAAAATTTACTTCCCAAATTAATGAGGGATATTTGTATGATTAATAGTTTATTAAATTTCAAACAGTATTGAAACTTAATTCAATTTCATAATAATAGATTTGATTTCATATTAATTTTATAGATGATTCCAAAATTCTTATTTATTTTTTGTTGGTCTAATGTTATACTCTGCTATTTACTTTTTTTGCTTGTGTGACTTTGCATATTACTTCATATGATAACTTAAAGCTCTAAGAAAATATACGAGAAGAAATATAGCATTGATCTGTTTCACAAAAATTACAATGCTGTTGTTGAAAAAATTTCTGATAAAAACGTTATAGATGGTAACAAAGAAATGTTACTCTCATAGTAAATATGCATATTTTAACAATTATTTAAATTGTAAAACATTCATTAACCAATTTTTACCCGTCGAATTAAAATTTTTACAGATTGATTAAACAATTTTAATTTTTAAAAAGTTGACTTAAAAAACTTATTACGAAAAGGATACTAGTTGTATCTCTCAATTTTTCTCTAGAAGTGAGTGTAATGTTAAAGTAAAAGTTATTATTTCTCCATTTTAACATTATAGATACATTAATGACTTAACATCACCTCACTTATTATAGATACATTAGTGACTGTTGAATTAGTTATACGAATAAGGCATGGCAATCTTATTTATTTAATGAAGTTTCCGTAATGCTATAGTTTTTATTTTAGAAATTTGGTTTATACATTTATGTTTATTTATCACTAACTTTCTTATGGATATGTTTTCATCCAACAACTTAAAGTTATATTGAAATTAGCCATAAATATCTCATTAAATGTGTGTCATTTTATATAATCATTTAAAATAAAATAAATAACCTATACATTCAGATTACAATTAATTCATTAAATATTTTTATGTGTTATATTTTAAATTTTATTCAAATCTAAGATGAAAAGCCTTTTTTATTTGAAGTTGTACAAAGCAAACCTTTTATAAAACACACACACACACACACAACACACGCATATGATTAAATATTAAATTCTTTCATAAATATAACGTTAATAATGATTTCCTCGCTTATCAATTTCTTTTACATATACTCTAACTCAAACATCTTTTATAAGCAGCCTCTTTTATAAGCAAGTTTTTGATAATTTTGTATTTCAATTTGGTCAATTTAATGGTATTAGAAGTTTCCATTATTGTATTGCTCAGTATTTCTATCACGTATTTGAATTTCTTGAAGACATCCAATATTTAGAACCACTTATAAGAAGTTTATTATATTAATTAAAGTTCATGATGCATTACTGTAGAAGCAATAAAAATTAAATTTTTTTGAATAGGTATCTAAATATTTTAATGCACTTATTATAGAACTTGGGAAACACAAATTGTTAAAAAAAGAACAAGTAATTAATGTACAAGGAAAAGTATCTCATTACATGCACTATAAGGACTTACAGCAGAGCTTCAAAATCGATATTCATAACAGAATTTAAAAATACGAGATTGAGCTCGGGATTGCGTTGATATTGACACGAACATCTGTTTCATCGAAGAGAAGATTCATTAATACTTATTTCATTAACATAATGCAATCATTAGATCATTAAGAAGAAATTATCATTTGTTTCACCATTCTAAGTACACCAATACTAAGACCTACTTTAAGAAGTCCTAACATTATCATCAATTGTTGCTATAATCATATTTAGAATATTAACGTTTTGACAAATAAAGATCGGTTATATAATATTATAACTGATATAAATTTAATTTATCAATACTAATAAATTAATTTCAAAACATTTTTTTTACAATAACTGTCCTTCTTTTGTAGAACTTCTGATCTAGTTTATTGTTTAATGACCAAATCACAATCCAAATAATGAAAAGAAAAATCAGGTATTAGATAAGAAAGGCATTAAACAAGTTATTAACCAGAATTTGTGAATACAATACTTTTAGTATTGTATTCACAAATTGCATCAAAATGTCTAAAAGTATTTACAATACTTTTAGACATTTTGATGCAATTTATAATTTTTCTATTTGTCGGAAAGTATTAGAAATTTTCTTTGACAATTTTAAAATAATAGAATTGTAACGAGTAAATTTTTGATTTCCATCTATAAATACTTCGCTCACACAGGAAGTATTTATAGATCGCTTACACAGGATTCATTAAAAATAGTTATGATAATATGTTTTTCATAAAATTTCCTTACTAAACTCTTTTACGATAAGTGTTGTTTAAGACACCCAAAATGTTTTCAATTTTAATACTGTATTAAAAGGCCTATATATTTTTCAATTTATATTGGAAATAAGTTAAATCCAGCTATGAGCCTTATAAGAAGTGATAACCATCTCATTTAAAAATAAAAATAATTTTGAAAATGAAATTTGGATTTAAATTTTGTTCTCCTTTTAATATTTGAAATATTACTTTATAATCAGTTTTCTTCCCTTTCTTTGTTGATCTTAGTCTTAAAATTAATTGTTTACCATTTTTATTTCAAAATCTCTCCTTTTTTAGAAATTCGTGATGCACAATTTTGAACAATTATTTTTTACGACGAATTACAGAATCAGTTCGCCTATTTTTTTTTTTTATTATTTATAATAATAATTTGTTTCTCTAAATTATCTTCTGCATTATTTCAGAAAATAAATATGCCATTTTACAAAGAAAAATACATAATATTGGTTTATTTGAATAATTAATCATTTCTTCAAATAAAATAGTTCTACTAATTTTACATTACAGTAACTGTGTTTACAATCATTGTGCTTACAATATACAGTGCACTTAGAGAGTATTTTAGTGTATGAATTCAATATTTTTTTTTTTTACAATTAGGCATAGAAAGGATGCTACGAATTAATCAAAGTCTTCCCATCTTCAAGAACTGTAAAATTTAGTTTTTTTTTATTCTTCTTTATTTATATTTATATTTAATATTTTATTGAAAAATGTATTTCTTAAAGTAAACGAATACCACGTATAAAAATATATATGCTGTTACTGAATGTGATTCTTGAATTTAAAAAAAAAATTCATTTAAAAACTGTTTGAATTTATAGAAAAGAATACATCTTTCTAGCCTTTTTTCTGATCAAAAAGATTCTGTTCAGCCTTTTCATTGTACATCACAATTCAATTCCAATTTAATTTAAAAGTCACTACTATCAAACTGCTGGTCAACTCTGTAAGTTTACCGAAGACTAAACAAGCAAATCAAATTCAGAGAGCGTAAAATAGACGACTTGGTCTTCAACAACTGCCTCATGAGATTGTAGAAGTTACCTTCGATTTAACTCTTCTACTCACATGAGTTTTTCAATCGTGATCGTAGTTTCTTTTTAGTTTTTTTCTTCTTTTTTTTCGCTTTCCCTTTTCGTCTCAGCGATTTGACGTTACGAAGTGGAGCTCTGGTGGGGAAGCAATTTTATCAACTGATAAGAGCTTTTCAGGAAAAGTAATTGAATCTCGAATCTTTGATGAGTTCTACCTTTTAGACCTTCACTCGTTCATTGAATAAAGAGCTAATCGCACGCTAAATGTTGTTACTAGGATTTAGAAAATATCTTTGGAAACATCCCACGAATTTTTCAACTTTTTTCTTTTTTTCCTTGAATTTTCAAAGATTTTTGAGATTTGTATCACTAAGTTGAAGATTAATTATTTTCTTCATGTCGGATGAGTTATTATAAATATAAATATTTTTTTCCAAGATACAGCAGATTCTTACGAATAATGTATTTAAATTTATACGTATTAACTGAGTATGTGCAAATAAACATTTTACAGCAACAGGATTATTTTGTATACATAAAAGAAAGTTTTTAGAAATTATAGGGAACAAAATATACGATCGAGACATTTTTGTCCACGAAAAAAAATTTAATAGGGAATCCACAGATTGTTAATTAAAATGGCATGAACATTATAAATACAATTAAATAATAACATTTAAAAGTTTGAAAATGCTCTTGGTAACAAGCATTTAGTACTGTTATGAGCTTAAACTTTGTTCATAAATTCGAGAGCTACACCAGTTACAAATTTTTATGACTTTTCATCGATTAAAACATTGTTTTACTTGTGGTTTTGAAATTTCCATTAGTATAACTGTGCCATGGAAGCTATTTTATATTAAAATCTATATTAAAGATTGGGGAAAAAAACTAACAAAACAATTTTTCCTTTTTTTTTGATTCAGTATTTTAATGAATTATAGCTTTTAATCATACATACAATGCACCATGTGTTTAGAATAATTTTTGATGTTTTCATAATTAATCCAAATGTAAAAAAAATCTCATCTAAAGTAAATACATAAACATTTTAGTAAATATCTGTCAACTGTATACATTTTTCATTGTTTTTATTTATAAATAATGTGGTTATTATTTGTTTACTGTCTACTCTTATTAAAAGTAACGTTTGATTCTAAGCTGAAAGGACTGGTAAATGCATTACCGATAATTAGAAGTGGTTCAGTAAAGAGGCCTTTGTGTATCTCATGTCAAAATAATACGAAAGTGATTCAGAAAGTTCCTATTTTTGACAACAAGTGGCATTTCTATGGCATATTGGTGTTACTATTGTGCGCTACCATCTGTCAAAAAGGAAAACGAATTTAATACTAATTCCATAGATTATTTTTGATTTGGCAGCAAACGACTTCCAAATTAAAGTTTGATTGTTGCTAAGTCAAATTATCACCGTCGATGAGACCTAAATTCATCATCGTATACCCAAAACCAAGAAATAATCAAAACAGTAGGTAATTTTCGGGGAATCTACTCCTAAGAAGGCGAAGACGAAAATTATAATAAATAAAATTATTGCGGCGACGTTTTGAGATGCGCAAAGGTTGTTATACCCATGTACTTTATAGAAAAAGGGAAAGAGATAAATGGACAATACAAAAGTTAGTTACATGATTCCAATTACAAATTCCTAATATGCCATTTTCAATTCCTAACTCAGGTACTTTTTGAACCACCCTAGCATAATATTTAAGTTATACTAATCATGAACTAAGCATTCGTAATGATTATGAAACCATAATAATAATAATGAATAATAATAATAACTTTAAATCACAATTTCTTATGGTATTTTCTATACTCAGAAGTGTTTAAATTTTCTTATTTCTAATTAGTAATAATCAAAAAGTTTTACTCATTTATACTGTGGCCTTCTTCAAAGAACACTTCTCAACGTAACAAAATTTAATCGTTTCACGTAAGCGAGAATCTGGTTAAAATCTGCCTATTATTATTACTTTCTATTCAGTAAGCTTCGAAGGCATTATATGTATTTATTACTTTTTTTTTTATCGTAATCAGAATTATTGACGAAATTTAAGTTGAAAAATTGAGTAAATTCAATTTACTACCTAAATGACAAAATACCATTATCAGAAACTAACTATAGCTATATATTGAAGCTTCACGTAACCATTTGGGGATACAGATAAAAATAAATTTATTCCATTCTCAAAGTTTGTATCCTTGTAAAATGTAATTATGTGCATTGAAATCTCTTTCTCCCCAGACTAATAATTTCGCTTTCGTTGCGATGTGTTAGAAAATTCTAAAGTAATCCAGGTACGCTTATATTATTCATGAAACTGGAGAAAGGTTTCAACGAACCATCCCAATAGCGATTAACTTTCGAAATTAAGAATTTTAGCGAAAGCTTTGGAAGTCAACAATAGGAATGCTGCTGGATAACTCATATCTGGAAGTCAAGTTTTACTTTGTAACAAAATGTTAAATATTTCACAGTTGTGCTTGCATCAGTAGATTCGTTGTTAATACTATGGTTTGTGGATTGGCTATGTGTTCACATATTGCCGGCAAAGGGTATATCTGATTATTTGAGTGGTAAGGATTTTCATTTCCCCCACTGTGACCCAGGAGATTATTCCTACCAATTTCAGAAGAGTTTGAATATTCAAGAAATTATTTTCACTCAAATCTTTGCTGTCGCGTGTATTTGTAAAACTGAGTAAATAATGATTAACAATGTAAAGACGAAGACTTGACTTTAACGTACATCAGTAATGATTTCAGATTTCGAGGTAAAGTGAATTTAGTGCCTAATTTTAAAATAAAAGCCATTAGGAAATAAAGACCTTCTGAAAGTAATCAATTTTTAATGCATTTGGTTCACTTTCAAAATAACATGATATATTTGTCTCTCGTCTGGTCCCGGTAGCTGAATGGTCTGGATCTCATGGCCAACATTATTTCCTTTGAATCTTGGGCTGAAGCCCTGATGCTATTAGAGACCCGTCGAGTAGCGAGGTTGTGGTACGTAAAATCTGCCAGGGCTCCAATTTTTTCTTTGGAGGGGAAGTTGGGGGAGGTATAGTTCTCGTCACTTGATCAAAGTTTAAAATGTATGAGGTCCGTCGCTAATAGCCCCTGTGAGTTGCTTCTAAGTGCGACGTTGATAAACAATTAACTGTCTATAAGCCTACCTCACAACCGTGAGATATATTGTTATTAATTAACCGTGAGATTAATTATCCTATTTCCTTTGTGTATCAGATGTAATGTTACATAAGTGACAAAACACTAATTTTAAATTTAGGTATAGCCCCTAACTGTCTGGTGTTTTAAAAACTTAACAATTGACAAATGAACGTAACTAAGAATAACTGTTAAAATATTGTGTAACATCTAACTGTGTGAATTTTAAGAGACAAGCAATAAATAAATGAATATAACTAAGAATTATACTTAAACTATTATATAGTACCTAACTGTCTGGCTTTTCAGAGACAAGCAATTGACAAACGAATGTAACTAAGAATAACAGTTAAAATATACTCAAAAATAACCTCTTTAAATGTATATATTTTATCTATGAGTCTTAAGATATTTTCCTGATGTGCCAATTAAGCAACGTATTTCAATAGTGTTTTGCGATAGTTCATGTCATTAAATTTCCGTAATACGTTTCCTCATTAAATTTTATTTTGAGATTTTGCGTAATGATGTTGATTTGCTTGAAAACTGTTGACACAGAGAAACAATAGCTCATTATTTTAATTGGTTCGTAGCGATACTTTAAAATTCTTTGAGACAGCTGCGAAAGATGACACTTTCCCTCATTAAGGTATTACAAAGATTTAAAGATAATAGTAAAATCATAAGCGATGCTGACATGAATGTTAGTGTCAGAAAATAGGATTGTAATTTTAAGATTTAATGTTATGTACACTCAGAGCACTCTCTTGAAATATGCCATTTTGAGCACCATTTAAACAACTATCTTTGAAGCACATATTTTAAGTACTTATAAGGATAATTCAATTCGAAGAAAAATTTATAGCAAAAAAAAAAAGTATTTAAGATCATGAGTAATAATTTTGCAAGGGAAAATAAAATAATTAGTAAATTAAAGAATCTTCATTTTAAAATCTAAAAAAAGGAGTAGCTTTATGTTTGAGAAAGTAAAATATGAGATATGCCATTTATATTAAGATAAAAATATTAAGAGAAAAATGATTTAGTTAGACAAAATTTTACTTCAAGGACAATTGAAAATTCGTATCATTATTATTAAAAAAGTGTATTAGTGCAACGAATATAAATTTATTTAGCTTATTTCATTTCATTTTTTTTATTTTTTGTCCAGAACTTTTGCCTAATGGAAACTAAAAAGAAACTTAGAAATTTTAAATTTGTATTCAAAAAGTCTACAATTTTTTTTTAAAAAAAGAGAAATCCTTACATTGAACAATGTCATGAATTTCCTTTCTATAATTGATTTATGAAACAGAATTTTTAAATTTACAATTCAAAAAGTCTACTAAATTTTTTTTAAAAAAACCCTTACATTTAACAAAATCTCGAACCGCTTTTCTAAAACTGAACTCAGCAACTTAATTTTTGAATTCATCATTCAAAAACTCTAATCATTTTTTTAAAAAAGAAAAATCCATACATTTGACAAAATCTCGAACCACTTTTCTGTAACTGAGCTCTCAAACCCAATGACAAATTGTTTGTTAATGCACATCTTGGAGGTAATTTTTTAGCAGATAACATGAATTTTCAAGTAAGGGAATCCTTAGACTGTAATCCCAGAATCTTACGTATTATAAATTTGTTAGATGCAATTTTCTTTTCTGTTATAATATTATTATCGAACCTTTTTACGGCTGTCAAAATTGTGTTGAAAAAAACCCGCCAATTTGTCATTTTTAAGGCAGCGTATCCAAATGATCCGGATCAAAAACTTGACTTAAAGAGTACAAGGTGTGACTATTTAATAACGAGACTTATATCCTACCAGGTCTGACTGACATCCTTCTAATCTTACCAGGTTTAGCCAATGGGGTAGATCAGATATATGAGCCCAGAAACACTCAAAAAGTTAAAGACAAGAAGAGGCTGATTGATCAAGTCCTCCCTGAAAAGCTCCAGACAGGAAAAAAAGATGTTCAGGTAAGGACTAATTAGAGTTGTTATTTTTGCAGATGAAGAAAATTTTATTCTCCTGGTCAAATTCGAGACACTTCAAGTGACTGCTCAGAAATCTTGATACTATAGTCCACTGAACTCTATCACCTTCAAAAGCAATGGCTCCACCAGACCGCTTTATGTGTCAGAGGAGAAAGTAAAGAATGGTCAATTGTTGATTTAATTCTTGAGCAAGTTTCTAGAAAGGTTAGGATGGTAGAAGTTGAAGTCATTGAAGTATCTTCCTTAACTAAATTATCAGCCACTGCATTACCACTGATGCCAATATGAGAGGGAATTCTCTGAAAATATGAATCATGTCAGGATGAAAGATTTTGAAGTAAGGTCAGTTAAGAGACTGATGCTCTATCACCAATACACTACCAATTTTGAAAACATTGGATAGAACTGCGACTGTCAGTCAAGATCCAGTTATCTTGATAGGCAGTGTAGGAAGCTGTGACCTGACCCTCTTCAATTGCAGTGAGTTATGATCGAAAAACAGAGTACTGGTAAGAGTTTCTGATTTTAATGGTAAAACTAGTAGGTGTTTTCACAGATACCGCTACCACTTAGGTTATCCTCATTTTTGCTTCCATCCGTGAAAATTTGGAGTGTTTTTGAGGGAATAATGCTAAGTGTTTTCAAAACAGTGTGACGTAGATATTCTGGTATATCACATTTTTTGCTGGTATAGGATACAAGATCTGTATAAAATGTACTCTAGGTAGTCCTTCCGAAGGGTTAATGAAAGGTTTCTGAGAGTGACCTTCAACGTTGGTATTAATGAAGCCCATTTAGTTAACCAGTGAAAAAGGACTATTTCCCTTTAATCTTTGATTGGTTGTGCAATTTTGAAGAAAAGAAGATATACTGTTAAGAGTACGATAACTGCAAAGTTTATTAAAGTATTTTGTCAATCTAGATTTGCGTCGTATATTTAGTGGCTGTAGGTCACATTCGTAAAGAGCAATTTCACTTGAGATACTGTAACGTAAGCCAGTAGTTAAGTGGGGTACGTTCGACTGGACTCAATCAAGTTTAAATAGGTTAGTACTTGAAGCATAGAAGTAAACCTGTGAGCTATATTCCAATACGGGCCTAATGAGCGAGACATAGGTTGATCTGAGGGTAAATGCATCCATCCCCAATTAGTACCGGAAATATATTTAAAGATATTTAGTCTTTTCCTGCTTCTTGCTACCAGATTTTATGTATGCTTGTTGCACAATAATTCCGATCCAGGTAGAAGTCCAAGTATTTAGGATGTTTTAAGCACTGTAGAGAATGTCCCATTATATTAATATCCAGATGATAGTTGTATAACTTGTGACTTATTGTGAAGAAACTCAGAAAGGTTTTAGAAATGTTAAATTGAAATGTATGTTGATCAGCAACTCTTACCGCCTCATTAATTAATTAATAACGTTAATTTCGTTTTTGATAAGCCTGATATTTGAGTTAGAATTCCAAAGGATTGAATCGTCAGCAAATAATCTGGTTTCATAATTCTGTGCAATGACTTTCTCAGTTCCGGTCAAATATAAAGAAAAAAAGCTGTAGACTTAGCCCAGAATCTTAGCTTAGTCTAAAGTCTTTAGATAATGACTCATTAAAATTAACACAAGTTAATCTGCCCTTCAGGAAATCATCAATCCAAGAAAAAGCTTTTCCGTTAATCTTAAATATATCAAAGAGCTTTACGAGTAATTTGTTGGTTCACACTCTATCAAAAGCTTTTGTCAAGTCTAAAAATACTGCCACTGTATGGTTGGTGGGTTTCAGATTAGGAGAGTCTCTGCCCTCTGTACAAAGTATAAGATCTGATCGATAGTTGAATGTCCTCTTCTAATCCCATGCTGTTCTCTAGGAAATAGATCTAAAGAATTCAAATCAAACGCTAATTTGTGTAAAATAATTCTTTCCATTAATTTATAAGAAAAGCTTGTCAAGGCAATGAGTCTGAAACTGGCAGACGTGCTGGCAGGCTTTCTCAACTTTCTAATAGGTATAAAAAGAGCATGTTTCCAGTATCATTGGAGTCTTCCAAGTCTCCAGGAAAAGTTAAAAATTTCTAAAAGGGATGTTTTGACTCTAGGAGGAAGGTTATGCATCATTTTCCCATGAATATTATCTGGGTCAGGAGATCTAGATGGAACAAGTGTTCTTGTTTTTTTTTTTATGTTTTTTAATTAACGTCACACTAGAAGCAGCACGAGGGCTATTGGCAATGGACCTAGTAACTTTGAGCCTCGGTAAAGTAATGAGGACGACCCCTGAGATTGTATTCCTTTTCTTAACTTCCCCAGAACTCCAACGGGAGGACTTTGAACTTCAACAGATTTAACGTGCTTCAGCCCAGGCTACACGGCAGATTTTTAGTGGCATCAAGGCTCGAAACCTCGACTCAACGAAAACTGCCGGCTGCGAGCCCGTGATCATGACCACTAGGCTACCACAGCCACTGAAGTGTTCTCAAAGCAGTATCCAAACCTTCCTGAGATAATACTTTACAGAAAATGTTGGCATTACCTTTCTCATTTCGACTGTCGTGTATAATGCACTTGACTCTTTTCTTCAAGATCTGTCTTCTGTTATAAAATTTAGTTTACTTATTCTTTGGTAGAGCGCCCCAATAAATTTGCAGCATCTTTGTCCCTAGAAGCGATCTGTCCGTTATCATTATAAATGGAGTTGCATTACTCATGTTGGGGTTGCTTGGTACTTAAATTTTTGACCAGCTTCCAGAGTTTCGTGTTAAATGCTCATGCATCGATGCTTCTACACAACTCACTCAAGGTTTTCCTTTTGAGTAGGCTATGTGTTCTTTTTATTTCTGCATTGTCTTTCGAGAGTTCAATTTTGAGAGTAGGATCACTTTCAAACTTCAGATAGCTTATTAGTTTATCTCTCTTATTAAGGAGAGGCATTAGTGACAGAGAGTTATGCATAAAAAAGGGATACGATCTTTTGGAATGGCTTGGATCTTCTAGGAATAGCTTATTTTGCATCCTGGGTCATACTTTGCTTATAAGAAAGCTATTTTGCATCGATACCCTCAGAAAATGGTTCTATATTCAGCTCCTTATTGATAAGATTACGAAAGACTTCCCAGTTAGCCTTCTTAAAGTTCCAATAATTATTGGTAACTCTCGAATTCTCTAGTTTAATCTTGATTTTTAACATAATAGGTAAAATGATCACTTTCTATACTTGGAAGCAAGTTCCATATTCAGGCTGAACATAGGTCAGGACTAACCTCAGTAACATCAAGTACGTCTTCAGTAATATAACTAAATGAGGAAAAGGTTTTTGAACCATTGTTAAGGAAGACAAAAGCTTTGTCAATGATCAAGTGATGTAATTCCTCGAGTTTATGATTGATAGCTGTGCTACCCCAAGATGAATGTTTAGCAATAAAGTTACCCATAAGAACAATGTTATTATCTAAAAGGGGGGGGGGAGATCCCTAGGAAGACTATTTTGATATGGAGAGTGATATATATTGAAGATGCTAAGATGTTTATATCTGGAAAAAACCCTGATACCTTTCATTTCTGGATCTGAGTTTGTCATCGGTGAGTGATGGATCTGTCGATATTGAACTTTTCTTACGAAGAAAGCCAAATCTCCACCTCCGTTATGCTGTTAGTCATATCTTAAGACATGATAGCCTTTGACTTCGAGGTGCGTGGATTTTTTTAACTCAGTTTCCTGGAAAGCAATTATTTGGACACCAAATTCTTCAAAATTGCATCTAACTTAATCTAAGTTTCCAAAATTGCATCTAACTTTATCATAATAGCACAAGTCGATAAACCGTTAGAAGGATTCTCAACATATTTTTAGACGGAGACTGTCGCTTACTTTTCTAACAGGGCCTTTTGCCTAAACCCTGAATATATCCCTGATTAGCCTGCGCAATTGGTGATGCAGTGTTGCTTTCTAACGATGAATGGCTCATGAAAAAAAGGAGAATGTGACAGCTTCTGTTCGTCCAAAGACGTGGAGTATCCAAAGGTTGAAGGCTGACTTTGCTCCGATTTCGCTTACTAGTTCTAGCTAGTCATAATAGAAGGGCCCTCAAGACAAAGGGACCCTACCAGGAGAAAAAATTCAGACGCACTTCACCCATTCCGCCCAATGAAGCAACAAGTAGAACATGAGGGGGAGGGAGACTCTAATATTTTCCCTTTTAATGCAGATTTCACCTTAAGAAACAGATACAAATTTGCATAGCGAAAGATCCGGTGAATAAGGTGGATTGCCTGACACTGGGGTGCTGTACTTGGCTAAACACCTCTTGACAGACAATGCGGAATGGCTTATTTTTCCACAATTCGGGTCATTTCCCCCTTTTTTTTTCACAAAGTTCAGCAAGAACTTGAAGGTGGTAATGTTGATTAATAATTTGATCTTCAGGAACCTAGTGAAGGTACACAATCCCATGAATATTGAAAAAAAAAGCAATAATCACTGCTTTGAATTTTCATTCGTTCATTCGAACTTTTTTGGCTCTCATTGAAGATGGACTCTTATAGGGGACTTCGTTTCAGGATCATGAGTAAAAAACCACGATTCGTACAAATAATTATCCTTTCTAATAATTTTGGTTCCTTTTGAACGATATTCAAAGGGTCAGAACAGTTTTGTGAGTTTTTTGTTGTTCAAACGTTAGAATTTTTGGCACACACTTTTTTCATGTTAAAATTGTTATGTAAAATTTGCCGTACGGATTCATTGTCTTTTCCAACAGTTTCAACAATCGTACGAATACTTAACTGACGGTTACCAGATTGAACCAGATTACCGCTTTTTATGATGTTGTCTTCCGTTTTTGACGTGGAAGGGAGACACAGGTGTGAAACATCTTCTACGTTGTGACAACTAGTGATGGCTTATCATTTAAGCTTGCCGTCACTCTGCCACTAAGAGAACGAGCCGGCAATTATGGCAGAGCAAACCAACCGAAGTAGGTTGAAGCTGAAGGGAACTAAAGCCCTTCTGCCGCTATTTAAGGTAGTACTGGAAAGCAAGCAGTTAGAGTTTTTCGAATATCTCTACACCTCTACAGATTTAGAAATAAAAATCACAGAACACACCTCTGAAATCACCCTTGCTCTCTCACACACAAATCTGCTTTCTCCCCGTTAAAAATAATAATAATAGAACCTTCATCTTTTAACACATTAAAATATTTATTAAAGTTAAAAACAACCTTAGAAAATAATTCCAATGAACCCTTGACCCTTCAATAAAAAATCCGAGCTTAATAAAATTCAACAAATTATTAAAAAATAAATTCGTAAATTCACTCAGGAATCCTACTATAAACAAATTTCTTCCCTCAAAGCTCAGGACAACTCCCTTTGGAACAAAGCCAAATTTCTGACTCTTAAAATAACTACCTTTCGCATACCTATCCAAGATATCTCAGTTAGTTTCTTTAATAATCTCCCAAAAATATCAATAATCTTTACATTCAAAACCACGAATAAAATCAATATCCAGTTAAACACCTCACCAAAAGACCCAGAAAAATACTTCACGTCTCCTATGAACCACAATAAATAATAAGATTTATTTTTAATTCAATTTTTCTATTTTTCACACACCTTTCAATGTCTACGAGAATTTTTCCTAATCAACATTCTACCCCTAGCCCTGGGTGGAGCTTCAGCTCTTTCACCAACCCGACTCTCTACTCACCGACCAATAGTAATCCAGCCTTTTAACTCAACAGTCTCTCATTCCCACACGGTGCACACAAATTAAACTTTTCAACCTTTTTCAATAGTTTTTTTGGATTAATTTGTTCCCCTTTTCTGGTAGCCTGTTTAGTACCTTACCTTCCATTCAATGAAAATTACATAAAAACTCAAGGCTCATCTTCAATTCTCCATGTAATCAATTCTTCAAGCTTCAAGATTTTTTACTTACTACCTACCCAGTGTGATAAATCTTCCACATACAGCCATTCTTCATCAGGGCTGTAAGATAGGGACTTGAAGGCCGCAAGCGATCTAGGTACCCTCAGATATAAACTTCAACATCGTCAACAAGCAGTGAGAAAGATGATTCGCTGAGGAAGCTCTACTTGGTTCTCTCTTCCATTTTCGACTTTTTTCCTCTTGTGTTAGCTGATCAAGTTGACAGCTTATGTTTTCCTTCAGTTAAAATTTTTTATTTGTTTTTAATAAAATATTAAAGTTATTGTTGGAACGCATGTTCAGTCTTCGTGGGAGAAGTTTAATTGCCTTCTGATTGGGAGTCCGTTGGATGTCCAAACCACATTGGTAACACACTCCCACAACCTTTTCTCGGTCATCTTGAAAACGCTTAAGCCACCACTCAAAAACACATGCATACAATAAACATTCATTGCCATATACTTTTTTTAAAAAATAAATTATAAGTTTCAGTAGCGGTTTTTCCAAGTTTCACGTGAAATTTCACAAAAATTCGGCTATCGGTCGCTGGTATTGGGCGCATACGTACTTCTTCTAAACACATACGTACTTCTTCTAAACACATACGTACTTCTTCTAAACTCTTGTTATTTACTAGCCCCACCATCCAACGATTCCATACATCCAACGATTTTTTAACAGATTATTAGAATTTTCATTCGGTCAACATCTCCAATACTTTAGAAATAAAAATTAACACAGATATTTTCGTTAGTTTGCAATACACACTAAAAAAAATTACCAAGAGTAATATTCACTATAAAATACCATATATATAAGGAATAGTTTATAATAACACTGAAACCTTTTAAATTACATTTGAGTAACCTTCTGTGAATTGAGAGAGGTTTTTCTAAAATTTCTTTCTCTCTCTCTGAACTTTCTGAATCATAATTAGAAGTTCTGAAATTAAAATTACAAAATGAATTACAAATGAAATTAAAATTACAAATATGTTTTTTGAGTGGAAAGTTGAATATTTTTTCTCAAGAAACTTGTATAGTTATCAATAAAATTAAAGAGATGTAACACATCAATAACTCCCGAGTCCAACATTGAAAACAACATTTTTTTTGCAAATTTTTTTTTTATTCATCAACATAACACCTTTTGTTAATCACCTTTTAGGGTGATACAATAGTTCCAACGCTTTTCCAAATCTTTTTTTTT
>BMAW01043970.1:141174-188470 GCA_019974015.1 Nephila pilipes
CACACACACACATATATATATATATATACATATATGTATAACGAGGAATCAGCAACTGTGGCACTGCTTAAATTCCAACTTCAGTAAAATGTGAAAACTAGAAAAGGGCCTTTAACAGTGGCAGGCCTCATAAAGCTTGTTCAATGATTTGAGGAAACCAGATCGTATAAGGTCTGGACGACCAAGTCTAAAGCAAACACGTTCGGCGCGCGTTGCAGCCAAAATGGAAACATTATTGTCAGCATCAGATACAGGGACTAGCAGTGCACGGGAAGCTGGTAGACGTTTGGACTTACCACCATCCTCGATGCGCAACATTCTTCACGGAGTTCTTAATCAGTATCCATACAAATTACAGTCTTGTCATGAACTCTTACAATCGGATACCGTAGAAAGAGAAGCATTTGCCAGGTGGGCTCTTTCCAAAATTGAACAAGATTCCTCTTTGGTCTTTAACACCTTGTGGACAGATGAAGCTCATTTTTCGATCCGTGGTGACGTTAATACCCATAACTGTCGCATCTGGGTGACGTCAAATCCACGAGTGTACACAGAGAAACCACTGCATTCTTCCAAAGTCACAGTGTGTTGCGTGTTCACAAGTTCCTTTATCATAGGACCCCTCTTCTTTGAAACACAGTGTCCCGTAAATAGGTGGAAAGCGGTGATAGTAAATACTCAGCGTTATTTAACGCTTCTACGCGAAAAGGTTGTTCCATGTTTGCTTGAAAAAGATGCGCTTTCTACTGTTACGTTTATGCAAGATGGAGCAACAAGTCACTCTGCTAATCCAGTCAAGGAATTCTTGAATCAGGCGTTCGGAGAAGAAAGAAACATTAGCAAACGTTGCAAGTTTCCATCGCCTCCTCTGTCTCCAGAGCTGACACCAACAGACTTTTGGCTGTGGGGATACTCAAAATCCTGGTTGTATCGATCCCGTCCATCCAATCTGTCGGAATTTAAAGATGCGATCCGCCGAGAGTACTGTCATGTATACAACCGGACATTCTACACTATGCCATTGCTGGATTTGTGACACGCCTGCAATGTGTTATCTCCTGTGGTGGTGGACATGTGGAACACATAATGCCATAATAAATTATTTTGTAGCATTATTTTTGTTATTTGAGTGTCACTTATGTACAAAACGCAACCTATCGGTTGTTTTTTGAATATATTTTTTTTCTTCTTATTTTAAAAAAAAAACCTTGACTTATCGATGCTAAACCTGTAAACCATTTTTTATTTTGCTTAATTTTCCGTGTTTTATAAATTTTAAAACTTTTACGGACTTTTTGCCCAGCCTGTATAAAAAGTTTTGAATACGCTATGTATTAGTGGAATGCATTTCTTAAAGTTTTTTCGACGTATAAATTTGCCTTTTCTTAATAAATTAATTGAGAACATTACGATTTGGTAAAAGATTGTCAAACTAAGAAAAATGAGTTAAAGCCTTTTAAATAATGCCTTTTTTAAATAGTTTCTCCTCTTTCAACAACAACAAAACTGAATATATAAAGATATTAAATTCGGTTTAGTTTAAAAGTTTTTTTCTAAGTTATTTCTTTTCGCGTACTATTAAACTGCTTCCAAATCCAAAAAATGAAATTTCTTGCTTTCATTTGAAGAAAGGAACACTATTAGATAAGCATCTAATCCTTAACTGAGTTTTTGAACAATAATAATATTTGGCTTGATCTCAGTTTAATAAAATTCAATAACAGCAAATTGATTATTTTATCTCAAATTTATTACTTTAAAAGAATTGGTATCATTTGTCCTTAAATTTTGCTCTTCATTTGTACTCCAATGTCAGACATCATGTCAGAATTATTTGTACTTTTATCTCTTCACTATATCTGGTGTACTGAATTTTGCCTCAGAGATTATCGCATTTTCTAGGAAATAAAATGTAGTAAGAAGAAACATTCCCATAAGAAATTTTTTTTTGCTTTAACTATTGTCAGAGATCCCGTTAACTCGCGATAGCCGAGGCCATGGCTACTAAACCGCGACTTACACTATTAACATAATTTGAGCTATAATACAATTTCCAACATCGTTATGTTTTTTGGGGTTATGTTTACACTTTTTCGACAAAATTTTTAATTATTAAGAAAATCACCCATAAAAAAAACTAAAAAACCTTGAGATCTTGAAAATAATCTCTTACTAGAAAATTCGAACTGGAACATTTCATTTTCCGGCAAAAGTTGATTCATATCCAATCCAAACATTCAAATCCAAAAAAGATAAATAATAAGTATTAAAATGGTCGGCCCTATCTTCACTCCAAACTTTCAGAAGATTCATCTCAGAGACAGCATTTATTCACTTCTGTTTAGTTGGATTTTTATCTCCTCTCTTTTGTGACGAAAGTCATCGTCTGCACTTTGCGATGATGGGACTTGTGGCCCTTCTTCGCCATTTGTTCTCCTCTTTAGACCGTTGCGTTTCTCTTCGGCTCGTTCTTAGGTGAGCAAGCACCATTTGACTTATTTCTTTTATGAGCTTCTAATTTATCTTATTCGAAGTTCAAGTTTGCTATTGCAAATTGGAACTCTATGGTATGTCCCTCCCACGATATATAAAATCAAAAGACAAGAAATGACTGTCTACTTTTAGCAGGAAGTTCTGACGTCCTCTGAAAAAGTTTAATCTGAATCTCACAAAAAGAGAGACATTGTAAAACCACGAGTTAAAAGGAGTTAACGTGGTTTGACTGCTATCGGTACACGAATTACTGAAACGCGTTACTCTATCGAAACTTCATTATCATGTATTTTTTAACCATGCAAGGGGCTATTGTTTTAGTTAACCTAAAAATGTCGCAGCTGATTACTTTTCAAAAATTTGTCTTGTTTTGTGTATATTTTTTAAGCCTGCTTTCACCAATAACGAACACAATTTTCTAAAATATTACGTCATATTAAATTTTTCCTGAATTTTTTATTGGATTGAAATAAAATATATGTAATATATGTCTGTTGCCTGCTTTCCCCACTAAAGAACTTAATTTTCAAAAATAGGTTATAATAAATTACCCTCAACTTTTTTTATTAGACTGAAGTGAAACAAATAAAAAAATTAAGTATTTTATTTACTTATCGATTTATGTTAATTACTTATCGATTTATGTTCACAGGAATCAAGATATGATAGTAAATATATAACATTCAGAATTTTAAGATAGCTGTGAGGAAGCCTTTTTTTTTTAGCCACCAAAGGGTTGTTTCAGTTGAATCACTTTTCAATTTTTATCCTTTTGCTTCAATTTTAATTACATTTAACTTTAATATATTCAATTTAATAATTTATCATTTGCTTTAATTTAATTACATGTAGCTGATATAATATTCAATTCAATAGTATATCTTTTGCTTTAATTTTAATATAGGAAAAGTTTACAATTGTCCATTTCTCGATATTTCATTGTTTACTTTAATTCTTATATTTAATTGAGTAATTTGATTATAATTATAAAAAAAGCGCACCTTGGGTGGTTAAACCTGTTTTTGCAAAACTTTACATATAGTTTTTTTTTTTTTTTTTTTTCTATTTATTTTCTTTTACACTGTAATTGACTAATGTATGCCAATAATCCTAGATAAATATCATATAATTGTTCCCGGATCTTTATCTTAGATCTAGCCTCATTTTTTGTTGTCCACTATGCAGCATTGACGCAATGTAAAAAAAAAATTAAGCTTTTAAAATTTATTCTTTGATTTTCCTCATAGAATTATTCATCCGTGAGGGAATTCAAGCTTCTCTTTAATCTTTTTTTTTTTTTTTTTAAAAAAAAATCTCTGCTACTTGAGTAAGTGGTTTTTAGTGGTAATTTAATTTGAGTCATGAACAAATCTTAATATTCGCAACATTCTCTTGGATGCCCAGATTTAATATAAGTGAAAATCTATTTAATAATTAAAGCAATTAATGGTCACTGGAATTACAATATACTCCATGTTTGCATATACTATAGCTATTATAGCATGATAAATGTATTAAGCAGAATGGTTCAATTAAATTTTGGTATCTACATATATAGGGTAGCCGAACATCACTAGATAATTTTAAAATAAAACAATTTTTATATTGATTAATAATTAACATTTTCTTTTATAATCATAAATACAAATTTTATTTACTTTTAAAAATTACGTCTAATTATCTACATTTTGCTCATCACACTGACACAATCTTTCTATGAAGTAAACCATCTCCTGTCGTTATTTTTCTTTGCTTATTCTGCAATTTCTTCACTCATATTTGCCTATCTTTCAAATACTCCCATAGAAAGAAGAGAGGAACATTTATATCAAGTGAGCGGGGCGGCCACTTGTGTGTGTGTGATTTCAGAGTTTCGATAAATTATCCTCCAAATGTCGAACGAGCTGTATGGGCAGTAACACTACCTTGCTGCTAACGTACCTCTGATGTGTCCTCGACTCCAAAACGCATGGAATTCTTTAATACCTCTTAATACTTTTCGCTATTGACGGTTAGTGCGTTTTCTACCTTTGTATAAAATTCGATTATTTTAACATGTGGCCCACCTGTGAATTTATCCATATTTAATTTCCAAGGATTATACTTTAATAATCAGAAATAAATAAAAATTAATTAATTGTGGAAAGCGTTATTCAAATACTTAATGGTCTAGAGACTTTTTGGTCCCCCTGTACATTTAGCATAAGGAGTTAGAATTAAAAGTTGAAATGACATTTTATTTCGCTAAGACGTGAAGTGCTAAGGATTAATGCTACTTTTCTTAAGCTGAAAGTTTTGGAGTATATTTGTATACCTTACAGTCTAGCCACTTTAATGGTCATGATGTGAAGTTGGGATATTAGCGATTTTCTCTTCACTAGCCTCGAGGACTTTGTGGTAATTTGAATTGCATACAATTATAACTTCCTGCCAAAAAAATAAAATATGATTAGGTAAAGTATATGAAGGTAAGAAAAGTACTGAATTGAGTTAGAGATAGTGATATAAGAGCGAAATAGTGATAGAGGATAACGACAAGCTGCTAGATGTAGATGGAGTGAATCATTGTAATTTATCGTTTCTACTGAAAGTAATTGGAAAGGGACTCCTGATCAGAATTATAGGAGTCAAATCTGCTGTAATCGAGAAATTCTTGAATCAGAATGAGTGAATTGGTAAGTTTAGACTTTATTATTTGAATGTTAACTAGGATTGAGTGAGTTAAGAGGGATCCGAGAGTGAGCGATCTTGCATATTCTTTGGTAGATAATAAAGTGTTTTGTCCGGCTGTTACAACTTAAGTTTAGTGATTTTTATGAACTTATTGATTATTTAATTAGATTTTAAGATGTTTGTAGAATTGAATATTGAAGGAAAAATGTCATATTGTTTCTACAACAAATTGCCTTTACCTTTAAACACCATCTTGAAAGGAATCAGTATTTCCGAATGTAATTTATAAGAGTGTAAGAAAATTTAACGCAAAACGCTTCAGGCAAGAATATAAGTTAAGAATCCGCGTTTCAAATTCTTGTCCAGTTATCACTTTCAAAATTGAGAATATATTTCTCACTCTCTTTCTGAAAGGCCTAAAACAATATTATCAAATGCTCATTTAAGTTAAATTTTTTGGGAACGATTAAATGCACTTTGTAAAATGTATTAAACTAAGAAAGAAACAAAAATGAGACAGAATAATTGATAATATTATAGTTAAGAAAATTTTTACGTGAAAGCTCCTAATTTCAGGAGATCACAATAATAAGGACACATCTTGCAAAAACTATGATTTTGTTACCACTGTAATTTTTTGTAATGAATCAATATGACAATTTTGATTCCTTAAAATACCAATATTTGATTTCCAGGGGGAAGTATTTTAGCTTTGAAAATGAGCGCCAGAACTGAAACTAAAATTTAAATTCCGAAATTTGTCATTTTATTATTTGATATCGGTAAAATTCTGCGTGATATTGTAAAAAGAGTTCGACTCAACGGGTACAAAAAATTATCCAGAAATCTAATAAGTTTGGGTAAATTGAAAAAAAAAACCTGGAAGAAGAGAAAATGAGTCCTTCAGTTCGACAACCAAGAGAAACATCATTCAAGGGCATAAAAACACACCATAAGGTGAGCTCTGTAAAAATTTCCCCATTTACTTTTACATCAACAGGAGGATGTGTTTCTGTAGAAACATTTCGAAGATTACTCCGAGATGGAAATTATAACGGTCTTGTTTCTAGTAGAATACCCAACATTTCCAAAGCAAATAGAGAAAAATTCATTACATTTGCTAAAATTCATATTTCAAAAACTCAATATTTTTGGAATAACGTAATCAATGATGAAAGCTAATTCAATGTTTTTTGAAATGATGGTTGTGATGGTATGTTTAGTGGAAGACTAATTCTGTATGTGAACTACTTCCCTTTAACACCATCCTCACTGTCAATCATGGTTGTGGCCTGGTTCTTGTATGGGATGTATACCTGAAAAAGGAGTGGGGTGAAAATTAGTTTTTATTGACTGAACTATGGATAAAATGAAATACTTGAGTATACTGAAAAATAATTTAAGACTAAGTGTCCAGAAATTAGTCTTATGGTTGCATTTTATGTTTCAACAAGATAACAGATCCAAAACATATAGCTAAAATTGTTAAGTTATGGTTACTGTACAATTGTAAAATGCAATTGCACACAAATTATCAAATTAAACATTACATTGTAATAGAAATCTTGTGGTCTCAGGCGGAAAAATCTATTCAAAAGTTTAATATTAGGAGCAAAGAACACCTACAAATAGTTTTATAAGAGAAATGGGCAAATACATGCAGCGGAATGACTTTAAATCTTTGAAATCAATGCACATCATTTGGAAGGTGTTCTAAATTCCAAAGGATATGTAACACAATATTAATTTATGTTTTTCAAATTTCTTAAGAAATTATTCAAGGTGTATATTCAATTTTGTGACTTAAAAAACTACAACGAAAAAATTATGGTAACTAAAATTTTAAGGTTTCTTTATTTATGCTTTTTAGTCTAATACATTTCATGTGTATCTTATTGCTCTTATAAATAACAAACTGAAATAAGTATTTAATTATATTATTTTCGTCCTTTCAGAAAGAGATTGATAAGTGTACACTCAGTTTTGTGAGTCACTGTATTTATTTATTTACAAAATAAATATTTTTGAACTGGTTTTTATTTAGGCGTGAATTTATGATATAAGCTAAATATTCAAAACAATTTGATTTCCATTTGCTTGAAGAGATTATTCTAGTTCATTCTGCCTTGTGATTGCAAGTTTAACCGACTTTTTCTGCTATTGGGAAGATTTTGAATAAAAACTAGTAAACCAGCACACATTACCGAGAATTCTTTAAGCTATTGAAATAAAATACAATTTCATATTAATAAGACATTTCATATCATATTTGTATACTGTGACAAAAGAATGTGGAAATAATTTGTGTTCTTAACATAAATAAAAAATACAATATTATAACTAGATACAAGTGTTACTTATTCGCGAATTATCTTTCACAACTGAAACAACAGTGATATTTATACTTAAATATGTGATCTAATTGTCAACATTTTTTGAAAAATGAGTATGTAAGAGACATAACTAATCAACACTATTGTCCGCTAATAGATCCAATGTTTTGTACAAAATAATCCATCCGTAGGAAAAGCTGTTTCAGATTCCACATTTGTTGTTTTAATAACTATGAAAGAATTAATACTATTGTAACATATTACTCTTATATTTTCTTATTGAAAATGCGCTACCATTTTATTATTTATTTTATACGATTTTATTAATATTTTTTATGTCAGAAGTTTATCGTATCTCCCCCCCCTTTTTTTTTATTTTAATCTACGAGTCAAATTTCTCTGTCATGGATAATATTGAGACTCCCCGATATTACTTCCTTCTCCTTCCATTCTAAATATGTGAGAAGTACTAAACTACACAATGAAAGGAATAGAAAAGTCACAGAATGATTAATACAGCTATTTAATTCAGATCTATGAATATTTTAAAATCACTTCTTAGCTTTTTGTATTTGATAAAAGAGTCCCTATACGCGTTTGTTTCCGAAAGTTAATATTATAAGGATTACATATATATTGAACCAAATGGATTCGAGTCCTTTGTAAAGAGTTACATGAGGGTCCGATTCAGTGACCCTATAGCTTCCTCATAATCTTTCTGCTACTAATTAAATAACATCAGTATTAAATTCTTCGCTGCTTTTCAATGTGATTCATCACTTTTATTTTCTACACTATTTCTACAATATTTCTAATCTAATCCACATTAGTAACATTTCATCCATTGGGAGAGGTTTTCAATTCAAACATCACGAAATTAAAAACGCAATAGAGCTAGCATTCTAACGTAATCGTAAATGCTAAAGGAATAGTGCATTATAGTTACGTACATAATTTACAGAGTTATTATATACCGGTAACCATATGAGTCTAAAATTTGCAATTTAACGTTAAAAAGGTTGTAATTCTTTATTGTGCCAACAAGCTATGGCTTATTTTGATTATATGAAAAAAAATTTGATTGAAATAATTTCATGTTTTGTAAAATGAGACCTTTTACGTTAGGTATAGATTATTATGATAAATTCTTTTTTCCTATCGAAAATTGTCTTTAACTTTGAATTATTTCAAAAACTATGTTGAATATTCAAGAGTCATCTGAGAAGGTTCAGAAAAATTATTAAAATTATACACTTATTCAATAGAAATAAGATAAGTATTTTAATTTATATAATATTCATAATCATTATGTTATTTCAAGCTTATTTATGTAAACAGACCCCATCATTAAGTACCTAAATTATCACTTTAGTGTGTGTGATACATTTTTTAATTTTTTACTTCACTTAAATTTTCTAAAGGAGTGTTTTATTTCTTTAGTTTTCTGTCTTTTTTTTTTTTTTAAATAAAATTCCTCACCATTAAAAAAAAGATGATAATAAATATATTTATATATTTTCAAAAAATTAAGATGATACATGTCTTCAGTTTTATATATCTAACTAGCTCTAACTTTTTTTTATTTTAACTTTATTTCCAACCTTGTGCCAAACAAAATAAAACTTGATTCCTGTTATCATTAAATACTATAAAATATATTAAAAAGAATGCTTTCTTTTTTATCGATCATGCTTTATTCAACTCAATGGTGCCTTTCATTAAGTTATTGATATTATTAAAATAATAAAAAAAAGAAGATTCAAAACATATTAAAAGGAAAATATTTGGAATTTTAATTCGTGTACAAGTTACTGATTCAAGTTCAAAGTGTTATTATGCACAACTATTAGCGACACATTGCCATACTTATCCTGAATATGTAATTTGTTTAGTGATAAAGCAAGAGATGGCGCCACAATAGAAAATGTTAATACGCATATGAACAAAACAAAAACAATTTTATCTTTAGGGGTGACAGCCTTTGTTATCAAATATCCCTGAAGCCACGTTATTTTAAGAACGTGTTAATAAAGGAGATTTTTTTTTTTTTACATTTCCTTGCAAAAAACATAAATGATAGTTTTTTTTTAAAATTATATTGTATGATTTTTTTTTCTTTCAGAAAATTCAATATATATTAAAAACCTATATTTCAATCTGCATTAAGAGAAATTGTATCAATAATTTATAGCTGGAAAATAAGCTACAACTTATGAACAAAATTATATATGTATATATATATATATACATATAATTTCGCGTACATAAACTACAGCTTCTATAGGTTCTAAAAGCAATAACTGTAAGTATATTATCTCAATACAGAAATCTGGTTAAAATATCCAACAAAATTCAGAAAATTTATCATTAAAATTCATCAATTATTTTTTTGATGTTATATACCTAATTGATTGAATATAAATAAAATTTAGAATTTTAACCTATTTTTTGTGACAAATTAATCTCATAATTAAAGTTATAATTTAAAAAATATTTATTTAAATAAATGCGATTAATATATGATATTTATATGTATAACATAAATAAGTAGGTAAAATGAAGTTCCCAACGGGAAAAAAATTTTAAGCGAAAAATTAAGACAGAAAGTATTTATTAAGAGTTTAATTACTGTAATAATAGTAATTATACATACAAAATGTCCTTAGTAATTCAAATTTTTGAAATTATCTTTCCAGTTTTTCCATCAACAAGTTCATTAATATTTACAACGAAAAATAATTAAGATTGCATTCTGTATTTGGAATTTAAGTAATATCTTAAAATTAACATACGTTTCAGATTTTAACTCAGTGATAAAAATTCTACTTAATTGAAAGTCAAATCAATTCTGTTCGTGATGTAGTTGCTTTTGAGAAAATGTTTTTTAATAAAATCCAAAACCCTAATACAAAGTAAGAATAATGCTGTAAGAATTCCAGGTATTCAAGCTCAAATTTCTATACGTAAACCAAATGAACATGATAATTTTTTAAAGGTACATCATGAGATTTTACTAATTTCCAGTAAATTAGCAAATTTTAATTTTCTTAATGTTTAAATAGAATTAGAGAGATAAATGATAGAATTTTTAATGTTTTCATTTTCGATTGAGAAAATTGTAACTAAACAAATTATTTAAGACTTTTTTTCAGTCCTGTGATTTCAACATTTTGAATTTAAAAATGACACTCTTAAATTTATAATATAATATTAACTTGTATTCCATGAATTAGTTTTTATCCAAAGTTCTCCATTAATATTATTTTGATATCGGAAAAGAACCCCAATAATTGATTTTTAAAACATGATAAGAAAATGTACACTATAAACAAAATATATTTTAAATGACGGGCTAGTGAAAATATTTCGTTTACTTCCTAATGTCGAAAATTTTTTAGTAATTTTTATATTTTACGAAACTGAACGAAGTTCTTTTTTTATATTTTGGGCAGTATTGGTTAACGATGTAAATATATAGTATAAAGAAGCAATTATCAAACAATAGTATGGGTACGGTACAATAGGTACCTCTCTCAACGGTATGTACGAACTAATACATTTTCAACTGTTCTTTAGGGTACCAGAACAAGAGGAGAAATTATAGAATACTATATTTAAGACTCCATATTTTTGTGATATATACCTTTTCAAATTATTAGTAGAGCTTAGATTCTTGTGTGACCCTAATAATGAAATTTTAATCATTCTATAGGACAATAAAAATATTTTTTTTTGTAAATTTTTTTTCTTTTCTATCGTATATGAATTTGCACATGGTTTTCAGATATTTTTGCATTTAGGTACCATTTTAAAGAAATTATTATATAATATGTTTCCAATTTTTATATGCCATTATAAAGGGTACTTATACATATAGTGAGCATAAAATATTTTTTTTAAATGATATATAAGATTTAAGAAATAATTATATATATATAAAAGATAAAAAAATTAATTTTCCCCCAAATTACTAAATTCTATATTTTTTTCTGAGAAAATATATAGTAATATCATTAAAACAGTTGTTTCACTGTATTTTGTGTATTGTTTTATACATGATAAGCAAAACATTTTGTACATTTATGGAATATTATTTTTAAAAATGACACCTAAAATGGTAAAAATGGTAAAAGCATATGTATATGAAGAATCTTGTTTATATTCAACTCAAAGGAAAAGAAAATTTTTTTATCCAAAAAATACTTTTATCATTCAATAAAATAATTAAAATATCATTATTAAGCACATAAAATTCCAAAGCCGTACAAATAATTTTCAAAACACAAATGTCCCAAAAGAAGATTCTTAAATTTAGTATTTTATTTTCCGATTCCGCTTCTTAAAAATATATTTATGCTTTTAACGATAATGCAGTCATCTTTTACATCAATAGCTCTAATAATATTTTCCTCGTAAGATATCAATTGAGATTTAAGGTGTCCCCAAGGTAATATATATATATATATATATATATATATATATATATATATATATAAATTATTATTGGTAGATTCTACCTTGGGGGGGTACCTTAATTCTTAATAAATGTCCTACGATGAAAATATTAGAGCTACTGATGTAAAAAATGATTGAATTATCATTCAGAGCATAAATATGTTTTTAAGTGTGAGTGAATATATCAAGTGTGAGTGATTATCGTCCTTCCGGCTTTTAATTTAAGAAAAGTTTAAAATGCAACAAAAAAAGGGATCATTTTAAGGGAAGAATCCAAATCGTTGTGTTTCTGAACCTTCCTTAATTTTTATTCAATAAAAATTCAAAGATGACGAGACTTACTAGATTCGAGATTCTGTGTATTTCTTTTTTATATTGAAAAATGTTTATAGCGGTTAGAACATACTCGTATATTTCAGAAAGTAAGAACAAAAATTTCATGCAATTTATTTATTAAAAAAAATAGAAGCATGAATAAAGGTGTAAAGTAGAATGTTGCCGGATGTGAGAAGTTATGTGAGCATTATAATAATTTTTTTGTGATATCTTAAAAAAAGAAATAGTTTGAAATTTTATTTACGAAACTCATTACTTTTCTCCTTCAATGTAAAACAATTTTAAAATTTGATGTGTGGGCTTTATTATTATAATATATTGTATAATTTTTATTTAGTATGTTAATTCATCATCATATTATAAATATTCATTTTATATAATATCATTAATTAATCAGTTAATTATGAAAATCGTCTTTTCAAATGAATTACTAAGGGGAGTACTTTTTAAAAATTAATTTTCATTTGCATGCATTCTTAGATATTTAGCCTAAGCGTCTCTCTTATATGTTTCACGTGAATTTTCGAAAGCTATTAAAATCAAGTATTAAATACTAGAAGCAGCCCAGACTCATTCATACCTCCATAGTGAAAACGATCGTTGCAAGACCATTCCTCGTGACAATAAATCTTGCTCATAGAAGCAAGTGATAAATGGTGACTGAGTAATGCAGGACGTTGATGGATTTGAATGTACACCTCATATATTCTATGGCATGGGAGTATACTAAAGGTAGAACTGAGTGAATTTAATACAGCCGTCTCGTGCAAATTAGTTAGAGTATATTTCACAGTTAACAATCGGAAGCAAAGTGTATTGTATGAAACAAATTTCATTCATATACAAACATCCATCTTATTAAACTGATATTAAAATATAACTTAAAAATAGCTTTTATGAAAATAATTTATCTAACGTTAGGTTATCTTCGGCAAATATCTTTTTCCTTTGGTATCTTATTTCCTTCAAGATTAATTTAGAGATTTAATAAAAATCATAAAGGACATTTCATGCAGACTTATCTTGTGAAAATAGGTAATATATGTCAATGAGTTTACAAGAGATGTAAACACATTATTAATTTTGCGAAAATGGGCAATTTGTAGTTTTATCTTTCCTAAACTTGGGGACTTTTGGTAATTTGAATTGCATAAAATTCAAACCCCTTTCCAACCAAAGTTGTTTTGCATAATTTGTGACTAAATTTAATGAAATGCGTTCGAATTTTTCCTGGGTCTCTTCAATTGGAAATTGAGAACTTATTGACTCTTTAATTAAGCTTTATGATGTTATCTAATGAGAAGGAGGCGTTAAATTTTTACTGCGTCTCGATCAATATTTTTGGTCGTTATTATCGCTTCCTTGTGTTTCATGTATTTTATAGAGATTGAAAAAAAATTCTCTCTCTCGCCTTGAATACTAGCGTATATAAAAAAATTTTTTATTTTATTGTTGGAGATGGATATCTTTCAATAAAGTATAAGCATTTACCAATTTTTATAGTTTTTCATAGATAACTAAGAAACTTAATGCAACATTTTACCGAATATATGCTTGAATCCTCATTTTCGAGGTATAATATATTAGATGGATATTTTTTTGGAATAATTTTTGAGCAGGAATAATGAGGATGCACTAAAAATAATTTTTCGTTCTTTCAAAACAATTCTAATCTCTTTAGAATTTTTTTCTCTCAGATCTGATCTCTCTCTTTTGCTGGTAAAGTGATATCTTAATCAAAAAAAAAATTTTTTATTTAAGTTTAAATGAATCACATCAGCCAATTTATTTTATTATTTCTAGTAGATTTATTTTATTTTATTTTTTCCGAATTAAGATGGCATTTGATCGTACTGTTATATAATTCTATAAAATATTATATTAGGCGAAGTAATAAATTTTCAAACATGTTTCAGAGAAATGAGTATGTATTTGAGAGCTTAGAATAATACATTTATTCCTCAAAATATTAACCATCATTATCTAACACCTTCCACCATCGGTCGGGCAGTTGACTTTTGCCAGCAGCGTAGAACGATTCAACTTTTGAAGCGACGACGTCGTCAACCTATTTTCATACTTCGTCTACTGACTGGAAGTGTGCAGAAGATAAAGCATTGTGCATCGACAGATGCAAATGATGGTCTGAGGTGGCTATGCCGCGGCTGTACGCCTGGTGTTCCCAAACTTCCCAACCAAGCATTGCTAACGTGTCCTTAACTAGCTTTGCAACATGAGGTCTCGAGTTATCACGACACACTTTCAAGGGGCTCAAGCCTTTATCAATAAGCGTTAGTTTTCGACCTATTTCCTGATACAATTCCAGATATTGTTGCTTGTAGTGTTCAGAAGTTACATTTATAACATGCTCCAAAGGTTCATAATAGAGACCACCCTCCATATTCTAACAGATGCTTAGGAGAACTATTTTTTCCCTTTTTTTTTTACTGTGGATGGTTCATTTCGGCTTTGATGTTGTTACTTCGTAGAGGTTCACCTAAAGTTTTTTCCGTTTCGAATATCATAACATATCCATTACGTCATAATTTTGCTCAAGAAAGATTTTCTTTGTAACCTAATTAGCAGATTCATGCACATTAAGACACACTCATCCTTGTTCCTCTTGCTCAATGCATGTCATACCGATCTTCCTGCCTTCTGAATCCTTCTCACTGCATTCATGATTAGAATATTTTTTGGTGATAATTCTAGTTGTTCGACAAGCTCATTTTGAGTTCGAGATACATCTCCAAGAAGTGCTGCTTGTAAATCTTCATGCCTAGTATTCAGTGGAGTGCCTCTACGTTCTCGATCGCTAATATTAAAATCATCTTCTTTAAAATATCGAAACCAAAATTCACATGCGCGTATCGGTACGATTTCCTCCCGATACGATATAACATATATATATATATATATATATATATATATATATATATATATATATACTTATTGCCATAAAAATTGGTGCACCAAAATGTAAGAGTAGGATAGATACGAAACTTGGCATGAAGGTGAATGTACTTGTCATTCAGATATGTAAATGATTAGAAATGCAGCGTGATTGCTCATTGCGTAATGCTACGAGAGGGCTTTGAACTTCGTTCATCTTGGATTATAAAACAGGTAAGCAGAGCTTGTTTGCGTGTATTTAATCTGTTGCAGATATACACTTTTTAAATAGAGATGTCATTATACCGACATCGGAGACAATATAAGCGGCAGTTAGAGTTCAAGAGGGAAAGAATCATAGGGAAGATGGAAACCGGATGGTCAGCTCGTCGAGTAGCTCTCCACCTAGGCCGTTCTGACTTTACTCTGAGGAGGTGTTGGGACCAGTGGACAAGAGAAATGTCTGTTACACGGCGACAAGACTTAGGAGACCGTCGACAGACCAATAGTCGAGAAGAAAATCACATCATACCACACACACACAAGAGCCAACTGTCTCTCTCATTGTCCCCTATCCATACACAGGAAGCACTTTTATTGCGGGTCCCTGTATCAGTCCGTACCTTCGCAAGGCTCCTGGCTGAAGGACAGTTGCTATCGCGGCACCCATTACGTGTACTGCCATTGCCATGTATTCATTGCTAGAGGTTTTACAACACGGTACTAAAACCTCCTTTCATTTGTAACATTTCATTTCCTACATTAAATGATCATTTTGAGTTGATTTTGCAATCACTTACATCAACATTGTACTTACGCATGTAAAATTTCGTTTTATTCTGACAACTCTTTCTTGGTGGGCAATTCTTATGGAAATGAGTATATATATATATATATATACATCTTCGCCCTCAAAATTTTAATTTGCATTTCTCATCTTTCTCCTAGCTCCTGAGTTGGTTTTATAACTCAGCACTAGTTCCTATCACATGACACAAATGCAGTGCAGTGATTGGTATAATATGCTGAAGTAGACGTCTCACAAAACTCATTTTACAACTTCTTACCACATCCAATACTTAACACTAAAAAGTTTTTGAAATATTTTAATGCTTAAAATTTATTTATTTCAGTATTTCTGAATGGCTTGATAGGTATTACAAAATATGGAGAAGTACGTAAGAAAAATATAACATTAACAATATTAAAAACATTTATTCTAGGTTTATCACTTTCCTCCTTTAACTAACACTTTGGAGATTTTAAATGAATTTTGTTGAATACAAAATCTCACACAGAAAGTGAACTTATTTTTACCAATAAGTGACTTATATAGTTTAGATTAAAAGTATTGAATTCTAACTTCTAATGAATAGATTTGATGAATTACAGTTATAAGTAACGAAGAATTTAATACTGAAGTTTATTGAAATTTTGTAGAATAATGAACGCATTTGTGAGCGATAGAATTTATCAGTTCACACGAAAAGACTTATTTAGGGTATGAGAATCGGATCCTCATGTAAAAGTCTTCTGAGGACTCGAACCTGATTAGTTCGGTAAAATATTTACTTATTTGTTATATTACACGCTGTGACGGCCTTCCTTTATTATTTAACTCAACACAGACCTTTAAGTCCAATTAAATAGTCAATAAGCTCAAAACTCCAATTGAAGACACGTCAGAAGAAGACAACATGGTTTATTACTTATCAACACAGAACATGTAAGATCGCGCTCTCTCTCTCTTGAATTCCTCTTAATATTTCTTCACACTATTAATCATAGTTTGTATTCAAATAATGATGTCTTAGACAACTAAATCCCTCGATCCGATTCAAACAACTCTCTTTTTTATTAAGTTCAACACCTATTACTCTAACTAGAAGTCATTACTAACTAATTTCAATACAAACGACTAATTACGTTGGTTCAATCCAATTTACAAATATCTATTAACTTGTCGTTATTCTTTATCTACCCTCTTTTTTGACAATTCGCTTATATATCACTATCACTAATTCAAGGTGTTACACTTCTTATCTTCATCTAATTTACCTACTCACGTTTCATTTTGGTTAGCAAGGAGCTGCTGTTTTATGCAATTCAAGTTACCAAAAAGTCCCCGAGTTCAGTGAAGAGAAAATCACGAATAGCCCAAAGTCACAACGTTAGATCACACCTGTTAGTATAAGGATCTGTACTACAGATAGAGTAGGGTAAGAATCCCTTTTACGGCTGTTAATTAGCCATAGGTCTGAACAAAATAACTTTGTCATAATCTTCATATGATTTTCTATTCGTTGAACTATTGATTCATAAATATTTTAAATAAGATAACAAATGGTAGGGAAAGGAAAGAGTAGTATCAAGACGTTGCAAATTTTCCTCCGAGCATAATTTTAATTACTTCCAATAATTCACAGTTTTTAATTTTAGTTATTTTAATTTTAATTAAATACGAGAAATGCAGTAGCAAATATACCCCTTTTGCTTTCTTTCGTATTTCTTGCAACCCCAATATCGCTTAGTTAATATAATTATATTCTGTTTAAGCAGAAAAACTCTGTCATAAGGAATCAGCTAAATTCTCAGATCCTTTTTCAAACTGCTAATTGTCTTCAGTCCTGAAGTCAGATGACTTGAATCATTGCAGTTTAAATAATCAATTTCGCACTCACTCATCCAATTATGTATGTCTAATATCCAATAAAAATAATTATTAAAACAGAGACTTGTTTGAAGGGCACAGATGTGTCTCCTTCGCAGGTGATTGGATAAAGATTCCAAGAATATTTTTCCGTCGATTACTTGCTGCATATGTCAAATAAATGATACGCGTAAAAGAATCCGCTATAAAAATCGACCTCCAGCAGCAATTTCCTTTCTCCCTGAAGCTATGAAAATAAGCCATTAATGTATCTGCCAAGGTAGATCGAAAGTATGCTTCCGCATTTAAAACAAATGTTGAACCATTCCACTCATGTGTAGTCAAAGTTCGTTACATTTGGAGGTTAATCAACAAAGGGAGATGCTGTCAATCCCCTTTAGGGATCGAGCAGCAAAGCAAACAATATTGTAATTAGGGATAATCTTCTTTCCAAGTTGCTGGAAATTGATTTTATTCGTTTTCACTTGGTCTTGGGTAATTAGGGAGTTTCTAAAAATTTCCTTATTTAGGTTAAGTGCCTTCAAACTGTGTTGACATAGAGCATAGGGCTCCCTGAGCTAAAAGCATCCAGCTTGATTTCCCTTGTTAATTAGGATCGTGGTAATGAAGTATTTACGAACCTCATCCCCCGTTACAAATATAGAGTTTGTTTAAATGAATCCAGATTTTGTGAAGAGTGTTTAAAACTAGTCAGCAAATAATGGAAGTATTTAGCATCTGATTAATTTTGAACGGCGTGTTAAATACCTAACTCATCTCTGCAAGTTTATTTACTGGAAGAGATTTATTAAGTACATAAGGGAAATGGCTCATCTTCTACGAAGAGCACTGTCATACTTCGTTCGCTGGATTACTTCTTTCTACAGGGATTTTGTTTCGGTGCTTGTTATTTACATAATTGTTGTTTGATTTGGAAGCCATTTGCGCTAATTAAGCATTTCTTTTTATCAGCCAGCTCCAATCACTTAAGCTTTTAGATACTCTCATGACAGATTTTTTTCCGTATTCGAAACATTTCCTATGAGTTTTATCCACTCTCCTGTTATCTTGATTGAATACAGATTATGTTTGTGTGAAGCAAGTTGTTCCATGTAATTATAACTTTATTTAACTCCAAAACAGAGGCTTCAAACTTCTAATAAATATTTTTCAAAGAATTTTAGTATCAAAAGGAAGATTTTATGAAACTCTACTTCGAAATCAAATATATGCTGCGCGTGTGCTTTCTTTTTGTAATTTTCAGGTTTTGATAAACGTGTTTCTCCGTGTGATTGATAGTGTAAAGTTTCTTTCCAGTTCATAAGGAATTTGAATAAACCAAAATAGTCGTAAATTATGAAATATATTCACACAATTACACTGATAGGAAGAAAATCTTTTGTTTTTTAGTCAAATAAATCTTTTATTATTATTTATTTTAGTAAATGTTTTTTTAAATGACTACTATTTCAGAATAAGAGAAGTTCATGAAAAATATTTTAATTACTCTCTTTTAATAATTCGCCATGCTATTTTTCAACAATTTGTGAGAAAACATTAATTTTTTTTTGTAAAAAACAGTCAGTTTGTGTTCAATACTTTTGAAGCCTAATAAATCAGAATTTTTAATTGAATACAAGCATTTGAAAAATAAATAATAATTTAAAACCGAACTTTTGTGCTCAGTGAATGCATATAGTTGATAATTAAAGCTCAAAATTATTGTTGTTATAATATATATATGAATGTGTGTTATGAAACCATATGCTATTACTTATTTTTAAGTTTATTTCATTTTAATCAATTCTAAAACTAATCCAAATTAATTTCACACAAACTGTCTTCTCTTAGAAATTACTGTACAACTTCAACTCGTTGAACTTTTCAGAACATTGATATGAAGCCAAAGGTTAATTAGAATAAATATTCGCGTTTTGTTCGCCAATTAACATTTTCTCCCTTCTTTCCCTAGGCAGAGCCGCTCACGTGTCCTTTCCATTTACTTCCATGTTCTAAATGTATATACACAGGAGTATGTATATAATATATGTCTATGTTAAATTTAAAATGTTACCTTAGGACAAATAGGAAATTTGCAACAATACGCTCAATGACTGCAAAATTAAATTAATGAGCTATCGATAATCAATATATATAATAAAGTACACACACACACACACACACACACACACACCACACACACACACACACCACACACACACACGCACACGCACACGCATATATATTAATTCAAATAATTAATTAGATTTATTAGAAATGAATTAATCAAAATAGCGAAAGAAATTTTAAAGTCCTTAAGAAAAATCAATTGTTTGAAAAACTGAACAAATCTGCGAATTTAAGGATATGCTTAGTGAGAACAGATTTGAAATTTTTTTTATAACATGATGATGAACTATCAATTATTCATAAGCTAATATTAAATTCTTAAATGGAAACTGAATGGCTTAAGCTAAATGTAAAAAGTAAGAAAAAAAGAATTGAGTAAAGTGCTACATGTCGTTATCTATCATTAGTAACTATAGCCTTTGTGTTGCTCCAAAGACGACGTCAATAAGCAATTAATCAATCATTAGTCATAAAATAATTGAACTTTGTCTTCATGGTTCAAATTCAGCTATCTAATGTCTCTTTTGTTAAAAGACTTCAATATTTCTCAACTGTTCTTCATTTATATTGCATTCGTGTTTCTCAAACTGGAGATTTTGACGTTAATTCTTGAATTCGGAATACACTTTATGGTTCACATTTTCTTGAAAGGCACAGAATTTTAAAATTATATATTTTTGTACAGTAAAATTAACCATATGGGGTTTGTTAAATGTCTTGAAAATTTTGCTTAAGAATTTTACACCTGGGAAAGTAAGGGTACTTTTTTCAGAAAAAATAACAATGTAACATTACATTGCTTCTCTTCTGTCCATGATTCAATTAGAAATCTCTGTTTTGTGTTTAAATATAAATAGAAAATTTCTGAAAAAAATATTTCATAATTTTTAAATCATAACATATTGATCGATATAAATGTGTTTAGAAAATCGCAGAAAAATCTTGATAGTGTAAAAATTTTGAATATTTTTCATAAAAATGTGTATGATATAAGCACGTTAAAGTTCATTTGTACTGAATTTCATGGAGATCAAGCAAGAATAAGATATTTTAGTATTACGGGGATTTTGTTCCCTTAAGTCAAAATGCTAAAATCTCTGAAATGTCTCAAAATGAAAAGTAAAGCAATTTCTTTACTAAGAAATCGTTTGATTTTCCTTTTTGAAGCGGAAATCTCGAAGCTTATTATTTTGGAATAATTTTCACACTAGTTAGAGATGGAGATGAAAAAAAATTATAATCTGAGATCTTTTTGTTCACATTTACTAAAATTTAGAAGTTTTATTCTAAGAAAAAAGTAGAAAGAATTTTTCAAGTTTTGACTTACGTAATCTAACATGTGTACAATTGAAAACTCAAAAAGCATACCCAAATTTTTAATTTATTTATGCTATAAGTTTTCATAAAATGATATTTGTTTTCCATTCATTACTTATTATTTTTAATACTTTAAGAAGAAATTAAACTAAATTACTAACAAAGATACAGTGCAATTTATTTCGTGCTTACATTTATGAATTGTTAAATTTTGCGCTTTCAAACTTAATTATCTTAGGTATTGCTAAAATTGCTTGTGAAATAACTTAATCTGTAAAAGGAGATAATCTAATAATGCAATCTAAGGACAAATTCCAAAACGAATTGTGTGAAAATTTAAAGTGAGTTAAGTGTCTGGTTGATGATGGATGATGTCATTAATAATGCAGAATGACACATTTGACGCTGAGAGTCAGGGATGCTACATCCGGCATTTAATTACAAACTTAATCTTAACTTCGTAAATAAAAAGCATTTCAACATTTATGAATACAAAGATATCCCATTCGTATATAATTTTAAATTATTCAAATGAAAATAAAAAGTTGAGTAAATCTGAATCAAACGCAGCTTAGATTGATGTTAATAAAAGTTTTAAAATAGATTTTTTAAGATATAAGTTTTTTCGTATGATAGGTTACATTCGAAAAAGTAATTATAATCTTTTTGAAATGAAAAAAAGAGGAAGCAACGTTACCAATGAAATTTAACTTCTATAGTCGAAATGAAGAGTATTTTATAGAATTTCAAATACGTACTAATGCATATTTATTAATAATAAATTTCATAAAATTCTGACTCTAATATAAAGCCATGATGGCTCAGTAATTAAAGAGGAGAGCTTCAGGGTAGGTGATACTCGAGTCTTGTCCAATTCTTAAAATCTTCATAGAAGCTTCGAGTGGCATAAGATAATTGCCCCACCATTAGGAAAGCTCAAGTTTTTCCATTATTTTTATGTTCTTACCTTAGGAACTTACACGGATGCCTCACTTCCTTTAGTCATTTGTGTGAACCGAGCCGATACATGTTTATCATCTTTTTTCCACTAAAAGGGTAGATTGTTTTTATTAACGTCGCACTGAGGTGCAATACGAAGACTATTGGCGACGGACCTCGTAATTTTGAGTTTCGGTCCAGTGACGAAGACGACAACCTGAACTTGAACCTCTCTTTTCGAATTCCACATCATGTCAGAAGGAAGGACTTGGGACCTCGACAGATATTATGTGTATCAGTTCCGCTATACAGGTGGATCTTTAGTCGCATCAGGGCGCGAACCCTCGACTCTTCGCAAACAGTGTGAGTTCGCGACCATGATCAGTTGGCTACCACTGCTACAGTAAAACGGTTGAATTGGGGGATACCTTCAGGTAAACTTTAGTTTAATTGTGATTTTGATTCCCACCCGATGTGACTGTAACAAGTTAAGTGAGTAACTTGATAAACCGGCCGGCATGTAACCGTAAAAAAAAAAAAAAAAAAAAAAAAAAAAAATCGTGTCCTTGTTCACGAGTCCTTAAACGTCGTGTCCTTGGATGACACAATGTTCTAGTCGAACGTTTAGTAAATCTCCAGATGTCCCTTCTAGTTGAAATTTTCTAGTTTCCGATGTGTTTTGATTTTTTGATTTGCCAGATTAGCATAATTCTATAAGTAAAGTTTTCTAGGAACATTTGTGTTTTGTAACGCCCACGCTTCGCTGTTCAGGTTCTGAGTTACTGAAACGGAATAAATAATCAGTCAAGAATTATTCAGACAAATAAATAAATTTTGCATAAATATACATTTAATGCAAAAATGTAGAGCATTTAATGAATCTTGTCTCAAATTAAAGAACTATGATTAAAAATTCTACTAACCTTAGTAACAGTAAAACTGAATCCGAATTAGGAATAAACTGGATAATGCGAATTAATTATCGAGTCCAAGAATATCACCTTAACCTTCTCGCACCAATAACATGGGCAATTCAAAGTCACTACTTCCTCTTATCACTAATCACGCTAATATCTTCTCTTTCGATCTATCTATATCCTCTATACTCATTCTTTACACTTATATAGTTAAGTTAACTTATACAAGTCACATTTCATTCCCAATGCTAGGTTAGTAGTTCAAATACTGTCATTAAAAAGCCCAAGAAGCTTTTGGCTATTGGATTGGCGCAGAATGCGTTAAGCAACAGGATACCAAGACAGTACTATTTACGCTAATTCGTTGTAGTTAATTTAAATATTAAAGGTGGATATTTACAATCAGATTAAGTGCTTGTAGCGCTTACATTGTCTATGCAAATAAGCAATTTTTTGGGGGCTAATCGGAAGCTAGAAAAAGTAATGTATTGTCCTTGGATGACAAGATGTTCTAGTCGAACGCTTAGTAAATCTCCAGATGTCCCTTCCAGTTGGAATTTTTTTATGGAAGAATATTATCCTGACCTGTTCCAAAATCACGAAATATAATCCTTTCTTTGGTTGAATTCAGCTACTGTTCACTGAGAACATCAACCGGGACAGGAAATGAAACCTATAAAACTGTTGGTTCTGAGATCAGGGAAGGAAAGCTTTCAGTTCCTAGGAGATCGGACTCTATAAGGTCAAAGTTCATGAGAAACAGAAATGTTGTTTGGCCTTTCACACTAGTCCAGCTGTCTGTAATGAGGATCTTGCCGAGTGTAAGGGAGATCACTAACGAACTTGTTTAGTGTGGTCGCCACTGGTTAGTTTAATGGAAAAAACGCGTGGGAACCTATATCGATTTTAATACAGCCTCTTAGTTGATATTAGTGAAAAGGCTTATCTCTTTTGGCTCATATTATTGCTCTGACTAGCGTCATGATATTATTTCGTTCTGCATTTATTTAAATTTCATTTTTATTAAAAGTAATATGATTATAAACTTAAATACTCTATTTTCGACAGTTTTAAAACTCCAGCTCTCCCCCGGTCTACTACAATATGCCCGTTAAATGGAACTCAACCTAAAAGTCTTCATGTGGAGTAGTGTGGAAGTTAGGCAAGTGTGATACCTGATCTAATATTGTCCTCATAATCTGATTGCGGCTTAAAATTGCGTAGTCTACCATCAGCCGCTTTTGTGTACCATTAGAACGATGTAAGCTCAAATAAAATAAGTCAAACACCTATGAATATAATATATAGTTATTGATCAATTCATATCACCTATTAAAGAAACCACTTGCAGTTGATTTTCATTAATCCAATATGTGAAAAAGATGAATAAAAATCTTTTAAACTCTCCCTTGAATCTATACATTTTTGTCAATCTATTCTGTAATCGTAAACATTGTATTTAAGTTTATTATTAATCATTTTAGAGACAGAAAGCATATCAAAAACTTAAAATCTTTTATTCAAATGCAAAGTTTTCAAGCATCATTATTTGGAAATTTCCTCCAATCCAAGAATTTCGGAAGTTTTTACTAATTAAATAATTTTTGTTTTATCTAAAAGCCCACATTTCTTCACAATTAGGATGAAAATACACATTTTTGTTAGCAATTGTTAAAATTTTTCAATTTTCTTTGCTTCAAATTAGTTTGTAATAGTTAACAGAAACTTTCTAAGCAAAACTTTTGTTATTCGATTCCTTTTATTAAAACGTCACAAATTATAAAAGAGATGGCATCCTGAAAAAAAAAAACTAATTTAGCTTTAAGTAGTTTCATATAAATAAATGAAATGTAAAAATTAACATAAATGGAAAAAGAAGGGAAAACAATTTCCTGTTCACGAGCATCTTTGGATAATTTCCGCAGGGCGCATAGAAGCATTAAATAAAACCATTTAAAAGAAGTTAATGTAATTCCACTTTTATACTTTTTCTCTAAAACTTTTGCCTGCTTTTCGTTTGTTTTCTTTTACTTTATTACAAGAAACAGCAATGCATTTCTTCGGAAAATTGGAATGAATTGCTCGAATTCCTTTAGAAAATTAAAAAGGATGAACAGTTGATGTTTTATGAAGGCTGTGAATGATAAAACATGCCATGAAACGAACAGATTAATAGGAATTTATTATATATAATGTGCACATTTTTCTCAAGAGACTCAGTACTGATTTCTTATGTTTGAAAATTATGCATTTCAAAATTGTAGTTAAAGAATATGTTTATGGTATGATCAAATGCAAAGCAAGAGGAGAAATATTTCAGATAATTTTTTCTGTGGTCAAAAGAAATTTTTTATTCCATTAGAGCGAAAAATTCAGAGGCATATTTTGTCCTTCTGTTCTGTCCATTTTGATGCAGGATACTTAAACGCAGAAGTAAAAAATTCAAGTTACACACAGAATGCCGGATCAATGAAGCTTCACTTCTTAAATTTAATCTACATGTGAGTCGCTACTTTCTTCTGAAACCTTCCGAACATCACCCAACATAAGCTTATACATGGACTGTTTCAAGCCTTCCTTAGGCTGAAGGCGACTATCTTTGTCTCTTCAGTATCGTTTTAGAACTTCCTCATCACCAAAGGTTTTACATTTTCCAAATTAAAGTTTATTTTTTGACCGACTTTTTCGGGCAAAAAAAAAAAAAAAAAAAAATCCATTTTATAGAAAAGTACAAATATTAATAGAGGGCTTTGGATTATCTAACATCTCTGTCATGAAAGCAAAATGAGGCTTTTTACTCTGGTACCAATGAAATTTTGATTTTAAAAATCATGTCGAAAATTATAAAATATCAAACATAACGCATAATATTTTTATTGAGTTTTTAAAGACTTTGAGGAGCAACATTCTGATTTTATTCACATTTACATTGACGGCTCTAAGTTATAGAACCATATCAATGTCTAATTTTTAATACATAATTAATTATATTATTTTTAACTGCATCTTGTATTCGGTTGTTACTGCTGAAATTTCTGCAATTCATTTGGCGTTGGACAGTTTGTCGGATGAAAATTTTATTTTATTCACAGATTCTATGAGTGTATTACAGTCTTTAAATCACCTAATGCACTAACCTTATCCATTAGCCCCATTGAAGTACTGAAAATTCATAATATAAAATCTGCAAACACATCGAATTAATTTTTTCTTGGATATCTCCTCACGTGGGTATCAAGGGCAACGAAACTGTTGGTATTGTAACTAAACCTACATCAGGTGAAATCTCTTCAACCATTCCATATATGTGATATCCTGAAATACATTAAATCAACAATTCATGACCATTCGCAGGATCAATGGAATAAGGAAATAAATAATAAACTGAATCGTAAGAAAACCTATAATTTTTCATTGGAATTTATTTTCATGTAGAAGACATGTCTTTATTATAGCGCTTTTACGTATTGGACACACGAGATTTACGCATAAATATCTCTTTTTTGGAGATGGATCCCCTTAAGTGTAACCATTGTGTTTGTCCTCTGACTGTGAGATACATTTTGACTGAATGATCTATTTTTAACTCTGTTCGCTTCAAACATTTTAAATCTTACACATTATCTTTAATTGACTCGGTTGGAGAAGATCCCCAACCAAATGTATTTCAATTTTTAAATGACAATTGTTTTGCAACATGCATATAATTTTAATAAATATAGTATTCTGTACATTATATGCTATTAGAATTTATTCCGTTTCACTTGTTTTAATAGAAATATTTTATCTTGAATTTGGCATGACATCGCATGAGGATTCAGTACCAGAAATTTATACAACCAACCAACCATGTGGGTCACCATCTTCTTCAGTTCTCAGCATACCAGCGAGATCTGGGAACACATAAAGCAAATTAAATGTCGATTTTATGTATTCATGTTTCAGAAATTTGCTAACAAATGAAAAAGTTATGGCCTTAGAGACATTTCTTTTGCATTGAGCCTCATACAAATGAACTATTGGTGACGGACATCGTAATTCTAAACTACTATCAAATGGCAAGAACAACTTTGAACTTGTATATCTGTTTCCCCACCATATTGTGTGACACTAGAACAGTTTTATTGAAAGTGGCTCAATATTTTTAATGATAAAATATAAATTTTAAGATTATGATTGAAAAAAATTCCACATCCAGTATATTTCAGAATAGAATTACATATATAATAAGAGGTGTATTAAAAATAGATTTAAAGGATGTAAACAAGGTAACGCACACTCTACCGATCATGTTCACTTTCCTCAGAAAATCTTGTTAACATTTAATTAATTTTTAAAGCAATGCTAGAAATACTACAGAATATCTTATGTTTCTCGATTGTTCCAGTTACACAAACAAAAAATTGTGACTTGAGATATTCGAGGTTTTCTCTTCACTAATTTCGAGGACGTCTTCTAATTCGAACTGCATACAATTATTTGCCCTCCAAATGAAACATGGTTAGTTAAATTAAATGAAGATAAAAAGAATAATGATTTGAATTAAGCGTAGTTATATATTAGTGAAATAGAATTGAAAGAAAAAAGATGGGACATAGAAATCTCACAACTATCTGATATATATGTGTACATTCGATTGAATCATTGTAATTAATTACTTGGATTGAAGCGACTCCTAGTTGGAGTAATAAGAGTCGAACCAGAATTGTGTGAATTGGAACGAGTGATAGGCAGAAATTTTTCTTCGTCGTACTGAGAAACGCGTTTACAAATGACACTTATATTCTTCTTTAAGGCATACTGTGACAGTTCACACAAAAGAAACGCACAAGAAAGCAATTTTAGTTTTTCAAAACGATACTTTGTTCTTTCTCATAGCGCTTGTTAATGGCGCTACAGGCATCCATGGTGTGCATCTACTCTGAAATGCTAATCATTTGCATATACCATCGCGGTATCCGTACGGTGAAAATTTCATGTGGTTTGGAGGCTTCCTTCATGGTGTTGTACTTTGGGAGGCCTTAATTGTACAACGAAAACATGTATTTTTTTATATTGTTCGAATAGAAGATACCAAACCTCTTTAAAGTGCAACAATTTCCACCATTCCGCAAATCGTATTTTTGGGGATATTACAGCTACAGCAACCACAACAAAGGAGAGAATCTCTCAATAATAAAATCATCAATGGTTAATTATTTTTTATATTAGAAAAATGAAAAGACTACATTAATTTTTTTTAAAATAAGAGTTGAAGATAGTCTTGCTTTTAATTGAAGTTTTTTGTAACATCTATTGAAATTTTTATGGAGAAAAACATTAAAGTTGTAGTAAAACATAGCATTATTCAATACTTATAGAAAAAGCTGTTTTAAGAAAGTAATTGAAAATGAATCGCTCTCAAGGAGATATGAGTATTCAGATTTATTGAATCCAATCTTTATCTTTTAGTTCTGTAAATCAATATATTTGTGTTACAATAATAATTTCAGACTTTTTTTTCCAAGCCTGTTTGAATATTGTCTAATTTTTTTTGCCGTTTCTCAATTAAAATAAATAATTTTTTAATTCTTATAAATTTCAGAAATACACGTAAACACACATGAGAAAAATTATATAAAGGAATCATGGAGGCAAGTTAAGCGTTTTGGATATTTAAGACTTTTGTGCGGAGGGGGACGTTATCAGTGATGAATAGTAAGCCTAGATCCATTGAAATGTAGAAAACCTAGGATCTGTTGCAATATGTGACACAGAAGAGTCTTTTAGCGAAACCGTTGCGAAATTACAGTGCTTATATCAAATATGTAGTGTCCTGTCATTGTGAATTATATTTACTTGAACCATTAACTTCAATAAGCTTTATACACATGTTGGTAATGTGGCAACGAGTTCCTGTCTTTCTCTCTACTTCAATTAATATCCAGAATCATTTTTAATAGTGAACAGAGATTCTTCAGAAAACAGCACTCCTGATCACTATAGTTGACTTTAATGAATATGTTGAATACATCAAAATAGTCTTCCCAGACGATAGCACGCACATGGTTTAATATAAAAGATTACAATGCATTCAAGCCAACTTGATTTAATCATTGAAGAATGGTTATGTTACTTTCGAGTGTTTTCAGTCAACGGCTATTTGCTCCGGAGACAGGTTTTTTGTTCATTTTCGCTATTTAGGATATATATATATCCTCTTAAGGTGTAATTCTCTTTCCACAGCTCTTAGTAGGATTTCACAGTGCATTTCAGCGGCTTTTTAACCACGGCATTAGGTTGCTCATCACTTCTATATTCGTAGTAACCTCATTGAGTCTGTGACACCTACTTTAAGATATCCAGCTACTTGATAACTCACTGATTGATAGCTTACAGGTAATACTTATTTATTTTAACTCGGCATTTAACATAAAAAATAAAAATTTATAACATTATGTTAAGAAATCGACATCGACACGTGCTTGCGGGATTTTACTTTCATGTCTTGATTTTACTTTTTTCTTATTAAGCTTTACTATTTGAAATTTTGAATAAATGAACGAACTATTTATTTATTTAACGAGTTATTTGTATTTTATCTATATATTGTTACGCTTGGTATAGATAAGATGTCTTTGAGGATAATATCCTCAAAACTTATTTTTTCTTTAATAGTGGGTTTATCGAAAATACAATTTTACATACATTGGTAATTCAGCAATTAATACATTCAGCTGTTGTCAAATAGTGTACTCGAAGTGTGACGTTGGACTATTTGCGATTTTCTCTTCACTAACCTTGGGAACTTTTAATGAAGATTGATTGCTATAAATAACAACTTCTTTCCAACCAAAAATGAAACGTGAGTATTTAAATTAGAGACAGGTAGAAATAAAGTGAAGTGAGATAGATGGGAATTATATAAGCAAAGAGAGAGACACACGATGGAGGTCGAGGGACTCTAGCGTGGAGCAGTGGTCCTATAGTCGTAGACAAGACCGAGAATCGCTACATGTTATCCACTGCATAGTGAAGCTTAGAAGTAGAGTCAGCCTCAACTTCGAAATTTGGGTAAGACTCGGTTAATTTGGTATTAGTGAGACAGGCAAATATATTTAAGGCATTATTTTGGGAGAGTCGGTGTTCCTTTATCGTTTATAGTAGTAACTTGGGGAATAAATAACAGTTATAGTGTGAGAAATCTGTCTAACGTCTTCTTGTATGACTTATTGACTCTTTAGTGTTAGTATATTTAGTTTAGCTGAGGCACAAGAGGCGAATAGAAATATTTCGTCGTCACAGAAGTTATTACTACAATAAAATAAATAAAATCATTTTTTGTTTCAACTTATCTGTAAGAAGGATATTTTTCTGTTAATGAAAGATATACCACTCGTAGACTGCTAGATAATTCTTTTTAATGATAACACTGAACGAGCTGTATTCTCCATTAATAACGAGTAAAAGGTTTTTCCACATTATTCATCTAAGATCCCATTTAATGCATATTACTGAAATTTCAGATGCAGTCTTAAAGTAAATATGCATAGAGGAACTATTTATTTCAAAGAAAAACTGTTTAGAACAGTGAAGGGCTTACAGATTTCAAAAGTCTTTTTCTACAAAAATTGCTTTTTTACACAACAAAAGCATTTTGAAAATATTCCATCATTTTTTAAGAAATTAAATATTGAATAACAAATAAGTATAAAACCTCCTTTCGTCAGATTTAAAGGGTTCAGTTTATGTTTCTTTGATATACTTTTTTTGCCTCCCTTTGTAAAAAAAAGTGAAGCCTTCTTCCGTAAATCCATTTGCATAAATGAATCGTGTATGGTATTTTAAAAACATGGACTGTATTCTGTATAGAAAAGAAGATCAAAATAAAAGGTGTAAGAAATAATTTTTTTTCAGGGAATCTTCAAAAATAAGTAAACAAATAACAAATATATAAGTAAAAATAAAAAAAATAAATAAATAAAAGTAGAAAACACATCAAAAAGACCATAAAGTTGATGGACGTAAGGAAAAGTACAGTTTTACAACAGATAACAAAATGTATAAAATTATAACGTCTCAATATTATGAGTTTTTATAACAAAATCAACAACATTTAATTTATATTTGTACGACTTTTATGTGCTTTTTATGAAGCGTTGTAACGTACTTGCGTCGTTATTAACATAATGAGACATAATCAATCAAAAAAGATGAGTTCCAAAATGTTCAATCTCTTTATTTTGATTTGGACAAAGGACTATAAAAATTAAGTTGAATGACTAATGTGCAGCGTTTACTTAATGTTGTCCTCACATAATGTTAAAGAATAGAACCCGAAATCGGAACTCTTTTTCCGATAAAAAAAACCTTTCGAACATGAATTATCTATTTTGACTTAGCTATCATTTAAAGAACACAGCATATTTTATAATACTACTCATTTCTATCCAAATCAATTAATTTTTTCAGGGGTAAAATGTGTTCCATGTTTCGTCTCTTATATTGTAATGCTAAATGGCTTTTTAACTATACGTATTCAAGTGAAAAATTGGCGTAGTTTGGAATGTACCTAAATTTTAAGAATACTGTTTCATAAATATATATATTACAACATTGTAAGCTTATATACAAATTGGAATAATTTTCTACCTTGAAATGTGTTCGAAGTTTCCATCAGGTTCTTAGACATCAGGCGAAAACACAGCCTTAATCGCGTTCCAAGTCTAACATTATAATTGAGAATCATGCTTATCTTCATAAGAGAAAATTTTAATCCTATTCCTAATATACTTCTAAATGTAAGGTCTGAGTCCATTAAAGTTCTTGAGACTTAATACGATTAAGGAATAAACTCTTAGACGTTATAGATCACTTCTCATTCTAAAAATGACTTTATAACTAATATATGCTTTGTCCCTTTTCATTTATCTTTTGTAATAATACTGAAGGAAAAATGTCTTTACTATACAAAATAAAATATAAATACCATTGAAAAACATATTATGAATATTATTATAGTTAAGTTACGATTTAACATCCTTTATAAACATTTTTTTATTATTCATGGCAAATTAATACTTCGATTTTTAAAACTGTATTATTACATTTTCAAGAGATATGCTTTGCTGTAATAATTATAGATTACTTGGATTGAAATGTAACTAACACATTAAAAATATTATGAACTCTTAAAATAACTTAAGTTCTGTGATGTTTTCAGCAATTCGTGACTTTTCGAATGATGTGTAGTTACTCAATTAACAAGTGAAATATCTAGGCGCTTATTTACCATTGTGGAAGAATTATTTTAGTATATCGAGAACAATAGTATTAAATATATGCTAATTAAAATTTAACTAACCAGGGGTTTCAGTTATATCTAAGTTAAGTTATATTCAGTCTAATTTATTGCTTAATTATTCAGTTTACTAATTATGCCCAGTTGTTCATTCAGAGAATAATTATTCAAGCGGATTCTATGAATTCAAGATGGTATGTCAGAGTCTGGAATTTGTTTCATACATTCGTTTACATTGTACGAGTTAATTACTTTATTTTGAACAGACATGTCCTTAACGAAATAGAATAATTTGTAATGAAGTATTTAAAAAAATGAGATGGAAAGCTCAAATTTTAGTAACTTGACAGTTCTATCTAAAGCACGAAAAAATTGTTATTATAGCAACTTTTAAACTCCCAAATGCCACAGTGCGTTTATTTGCAGTCTGTTTCCATTGTTTTCATCCAAAATGGTGCCTTATTAGGAATTAAAATAAAGTTCTAGAAATATACATTCTGACATTGGGTTAAATCAATAATAAATACTGAACCATTATTTAAATATAACTGTTTAAAAGTGCATAAGCATACAGACAAACAAAATATTTAAAAGTACACAAAATATGTATTTACGATAATATATTGTAGGCGAAGATTTAATGCTTGTTACGTGAAAATACATACAAAGTTTTCTTTTGACTGAGAAAGTCAAATTCGATTTTCTGATAAAATCCTTGCTGAGAAAAAAGAGGAAAAAAATCTTTAAGCAGGTCTTACTAAACAAATATTTTTCTAGACTATTTTTCTGTGAATTGTGTTACTCGTCCGCTTTTATTTCGTTTTCAAACACACAAAGGGAAATTTTAAGGCTAGACATTCCACATCATCGAATTCGGATGTCTGTTTGAAGAAGCCGATATTATGCTTAGGTATTTGTAAAATGAATCTTTTTTATTGGCGATGGAAATTCAAAAGAGTATTTTGTTACATTCATTTTCTGAGAAATACAAGGTGTAGATATTAAATAACGAGACCAATGCTATTACAGAAGAAGTACACATATGCCAAACTTCAGCGACAGACAGCTGTTTCGCATGAAGCATTCTCTTTCGAATACAGTGCCTCTCGCTTCTGTAAACAAATCCGTATAAACGTAGCCTTCGTTCACATTAGAGTTATATTTTTGCTTCGCCGGAAAAATGATAAGTGTAACAATAGAGCAACGAATTACTGTGAAATTTCACATGAAACTTAGAAAACGCTAATGAAGTTTATAATTTATTGAAAGAAGTGTATGTGGCAATTAATGTTTATCGCGTGCATGTGCTTTTGAGTGTTTTAAGCGTTTACAAGATGGCCGAGAAGACGCTGAAGAAGATTCACTCCGTGTCGCCCTTTCTCATAAAAAAATGGATAACAATATCGAAAAAATCGTTAACCAGGTTCGATCAGACCGTCTGTAAGGTATTCGTGCGATTGCTGGGACTGTAAGAATTGACAAATATATACGTACAGCAAATTTTAGATAACAATTTTAACATGCATAAAGTGTGAGCCGAAAATTCTCACGTTTAAACAACAAGAAGCTAGAAAAAATGTTTGTAAATGTTGACACTTTGAATGTCATTGAAAATGACGCAAACTTATTGGAAATGATTATAACGTGTGACGAATAGTGGTTTTTTACTTATGATCCTGAAACGAAACGCCAATGCATGCACTGGAAGTGCCGATCTTCACCGAGAGCCTGAAAAGATCGAATGAGTTCAATCAAAATTCTAAGCAATGATGATTGTTTTTTTTTCTTTCAGTAGTCGTGAGATTGGATACCTTCATTGAGTTCCTGAATGTCAAACTATTAATCAACATTCACGGTCTTGCTAACTTCGTTTAAGAAAAAGGAATAAACGATCCAAATTGTGGAAGAATAAGTCACTTCACATTGTCTGTCAAGAGGTTTCTAGCCAAGTACAACATACTAGTGTTAGAACATCCGCCTTATTAGCCGGATCTTGCTCCATGAGACTTCTATTTGTTCCCTATGTTGAAATCTTCATTGAAAGGAACAATATTTGAGTCCGTTGAAGTTGTGAAAGAGAAAGTGGCACGCTTCCTAAAGGAGCATAAGAAGACTTCCAGCACTGTTTCGAACAATGGAAGATTCGCATGGAGCGTTGTAAGGGTAGAGGAGGGGTGTATATTGAAGGTGATAATAAGTAAATTTGTATGAATTCTAAATAGATTGTTTTACAGCGTCAGTCACGTTATTTAATAGCCACACCTTGTATACGTTTCGATGGGTGGGAAAATCAAGCATGTTTAGAAGCTTTTCATATTAGAAATCGTTGAGGAAAAAAAATCACACACACACAAGACTAGATTATAAATAAATAAAGTTTATTGTGTACTCTGCTCACCATTAGAAATACGTAATATTGGTAATTAGAAATGAGCAGTATATATTTGAAAAAATCAGCTATTGGAATTTTTCTCAAAAATGAAAATTTTCCCCCAAAATTCTCGCCCTTAATTTCTTATGAAACCGGTTTAGATAAATGGTCGACCTGTTTACAGATCTTGTGGTGGTCCTGTTCCAAAATTATAGAGTAAAATTCATTCTTTATATCTTAACCCTATAAAATATTCAAGAAAAATAATCAAATTTTATGATAATTGTTAAAATGACGTCATTGAAAATACTTCAGAACGATTTAGCAACACTAAGAGGGATTTTAAAGAATATAATACAGAATGAAAAATTGCACATTTCAAACAACGCCTCATTTCAATATTTACTATACAGTGTTCATTCGGTTTTAATATAGTTATTTATAATTATTACTTTTATTAAAAGAAGAATAAAAACTTTTTAAAATTACCTCACCCAATTTTTTTTTTAAATTGTGTAATATACTTTATAAATTATATATTTAGAATTTTTAATGTGAGAAAGCATGCTTTACAATTGTAGCACAATTTTCGACGTTTATATGTTTTGAAAAAAAATCATGTAATTTAATGTTGTTCAACATACTGGTTTCTTGATGAATAATAAGAATTGAATTAATTTTGTTTTATATATTTTAATACACAAAGTATGCAGTAATTGTAATATTTTTGATTGATTGCTTTTGAATTTCGTTCTTAGAAGCAACACGAGGGCTATTGGCAGAATGCCTTAGGGGACCAAGCTCACTCAAAGGGCCTACAGCTGGGAGACAATCCCCCGCACTCAGCATTTTTGGGCAAAATAAAAAATTACCGTAATAAAGGGTAAGATATAACAATACATGTTGGAAGAAAGAATATAGGATATTACGTAATTTTGAAATTCAAAAATAAATAAAAGCTTACAATGTGTTTACAGAGCAGGAAATGTACTTGACTGGAATAAAAAAAATTAACAGTAGAATTTCTTGCTGAAAGAAGACGTAACTATAAGTGACTAAATGGTACAATACAAAAAGCGTCTACTACCTCTTAAACTAAAAATGAAGTATTTGACAAAATGATATACAAATTATGTTATTATAAGCAAACAATGAGGAAAATTGAAATTTTTAGCATTAAAATATTGAGACAATTAAGAAATTTGTTGAGTAATTTTACGAGCTGTAAGAATACAGGACTTAAGTTTGAAATGCAAACTATAGTTTTCACATTCGAACCTCGTCCAAATAGGTTTTGCTTCAACAACAGACAATTTAAAGGAAAACTTTTGGCAAAAGGACAAAAGAGAGAGAAAACGTAGCAGTCAGCCTCTCCAACAAAGTCGCAGAAAAATAAATATATACTTTTCAAATTAAAACGATTTAAATAACAAACAAAGGGACCATGACCAGTTAAAAAGCGAGTAGTAAAACCTGAATAAGTATAAAAATAAAAAAAATTTGATCTTGTAATATAAAACTGAACTCGAATACTGATATTACTAGTTGACCACCAGAGCTTCCAGTCAGAAAGAAACTTATTTTTTTAAAATCTAAACCACAAGAGATCGAGGGGCAGGGGCATTTATTCCATCACCATCAGTGGCAGCGAGTTTTGTAAATGAAACTGCAGTTTCGTTGTATTAGGACCTTAAATAAGTTCTTGTTGGTTTTTCTTTTGTGTGAAAATTAATGTTTTATTTAAAGTATGTGATAAAAAATATATCGCTCAAATTATTTCCCATCACTAACCACTATTTCCTCCTATCTTTCAGGCAGTATTTGAATTCCAAGTCTGAAGAACATCTTTTGAGACTATCCAAGAATCCACCCATTTTTTGGTATCTTCGTAAGAATGGAAGCACTAATCAGCCAGGCCATGTGCCATAGAACAGAGTAAGTGATAATTAGAAGGGTCTATGTTTGGGGAATACGGTGGGTGAGGCAAGGACTCCAAGTAGGTTTTCACCAATTTTGCAACATGTAACTGTGCGCTGTCATATAACAAAATTACCTTATCGTGTCTCTGCTCGTATAGCTGCAGTTTTTCCTTTAGGGCTAAACTTAAATGCAACAATTTCAGTCAATAGCGATCTTCCGAGATAGTTTTGTTCCGTTTGAGCAGCTCATAATAAACTGTGCCCTGCTGATCTCACCAATCTAATCTTTATTTCGAAGATCAAAATCATTGTTTTTGAAGTGTCGAAACCAGTCTCTGCATGCTGTTTCTGACAGAGCATGCTCACCGTAAATCTCAACAAGAATTTTGGGTGCTTCAGTTGCAGATTGGTTTTAAATAAAATAGTGCAATAAAATTCCCCGCAAATACTCTTAATTTAGCACAAAACTCGACATTTTTAAAGCTGAGAAAAAAAAACGTTGTTTATGTTGTTGTTGTTTTCGTGTCCATGGACATCACAAAAAAGATCAAGCACTGTAGAGCAATATTAATATCAAATGCCCCCAAAAGCATCCAAGACAGCGACTGCCTGCTTTGGTGCCTCCGGGCAGTATAAGGTATCCTGTAGGGGGTGATAGAATGGAATCAAGCCGAGTTTAAGTATTTTTGGCGCAACTGACGGGGATTCCAAGAGATGCCTTGGCGTAAACTGGACTTCAGGGCAGTTCTTACAAAAAGGATAGGACCTTGTTTTGTCTGGATGATTTTTCATGCCTTTTCAGTGACCTGTCCTCAGTCAAGTGCTTGTGACCTGTCCTCAGTCAAGTGCTTGTTATAATCCTGGAGCAGTCGAAGTTTGTTACCAATGGTTTCTTGAAGTTTCGAGTTTGGAGTCTATGTTTTGCCATTACGTTGGCATCTGCAAGCATGATGGTAGTGTTGGATTAGACAAGGTTCCTTGCTTCTTTGGCTAAAGAATCCGCACACTTATTCCCCTCAATATCCATATGCGCAGGAATCCACTGCAGAATGCATGATTTTCCCTTATGGTCCAATCTTTCTAGGAGTTTATTTATAGAGGAGGTGATGTTGGTTTCTCAGTATTTTATAGCTTGTAGTGCAGAATTTGAATCCGAAAAAACTACGAGACCCTCTGTGGAGCCCAGCATCCATTAGACAGTTAAGTAAATGGGGAGGGCTTCCTTTATTGCCAAGAGTTCTCAGGTGAAGGTGGACACAATCATACCAGTATTGATTCTATGTTTGTGTATACTTCCATCTGGGTGGGCAAAAAAGACTTCGGCACCTCCTCTATTGAGGGATTTATCCGAGGAGGAATCAGTGTAGACGACTACCATGTTGTCCTTCGAGAGCAAATCTATGGTATCAATGCCTTTTTGTTTGAGGACCTTGGGTCTTCTTTTTTAGAGCTCGGTTGTAATAAATGCAAGCAAAACTTCGTGTTGTCCGGTGGCTTTTTTGGAATGATTGATTCTGGGAGATAGTCTAAGGAAGAGTATGCCATTTGGATATTCCTTCTGATTTCTTTATCAAACTGGAGCGTTGAGGACCTTTTCAAACTGTCTGAATCTTTCCATTGACTAAAACCTTTGTGGGGATGTGATCTTTGTTGTTGCAACGGATCTTGTTTGTGAACTTTATAGTGGCGAGTTTGCCCCTGCTCTCTAAGGTAGGGAGGAAACACTCATGCTCTGCAGTTATGTTATTGGTTGAAGAGACCGCTCCGATTATGATTTTAGAGGCTCTATGTTGGACAGAGTCTAGTTTTTGTTTGGCAGAGGTAGAAGCAGGAGGGGAGGCATATTCAAATTGGGAGGCATATTAATATTCAATAACCAAATTGGGGAGACATATTCAAGCACTGGTCTTATTACAGTGCTGAACGTGCTTTTAAGAGTATGGGAACTTGAGCCCCAAGAGATACCACAAAGTTTTCTTAGGATATTTAACTTTTTTAGGGATCTATTTGCAGCATTTTCGATGTGTTTTGAAAAACGTAGTTCAGGATCTAAGGTGATACCTAGATATTTGGGATGGTCAACTCTTTTTATTTTGGATTCCTTTATCCTTATGGTCGCATTAAAAATGCCATGATGTCGTCGGTCGTTAGAAAAACCCAGTAGTTGATCTTGTCAGCGTTAATGGTCAATTTAAAATCTTCAGCCCATGCAGCGATGCCCTCAAAAGTAGCATTGATTACCTTCTCTGATACAGCAGTGTCTATGTGTGAGTGCCAAACAGCTATATAATCTGCATACCAAGCAATTTTCATGCCATGATGAATATGAGGATGAATGGTGTTCATATAAATAAGGAATAAAAGGGGACTTAACACTGATTCCTGTGGTACGCCAGCCCTCAGCTTATGTGACTCAGAGAGCCCTCCATTAAACCTCACAGAGAATTTTCTATCACGAAGAAAATCGCTATTCCATATGAGTTCATTGCCCTTGATAACGGTATTGTAACAAATGTGTATCAGTTTCTGATGCCATACAATATCAAATGCGGCAGAAAGGTCTAGAAACACTGAAATAGTTTTACAATAAAGCTTCATCTTAAGACCATCTATTGTTGTGTGACATAAATAGATGAGCTGATTTATGGTGCTGTGATGGGCTCGATATGCAGTTTGGTAGAAATGAAGTTTATTGTACTTGATGAGTCAGTCCATAAGTCTGAGATAGATTACACGTTACATTAGCTTGCAAAGTGTGCTGGTGAGTGAAATTAGTTTAAAGTTATTGCAATAGGATGAATTTGTGCTTGGCTTTAGTATTGGAATTATTATTGAGTTTTTCCAGATTTTTGGTAATTTGCATGTAGTGAAATATTCCAAAAGTTAAAACTTTAAAAAAAGTTAAAACAAAAAATAGTTGAAACTTTCCAAAGGTTCCTTTTTTGCACTTGATCCAAAGTGCTTCACCATAGGACCAAATATTAAGTCTCTACCGGGAACTTTGCGGGGATCCATTTTGGCAATCGCAAAATCTAGCTCCTCCATTGGTATTCGTTCAGTGAAAATGTCATTAATTTGGTAGTTTCTTGAGAACTTCATCGAATTTCTATAGACTTTGAGCAATTTCTTATAATTTGCAATGAAGTCCAGTTTACTTTTCGTTTCATAATGTTCTGTAGGCATCAATGCGGTTTCTTTGTTTGTGGTAGCATTTCTGCCAGAAAGGAAAATTGTGTTTGATTGAAGATTAAATTTCCCTAGAGTTGTTTGATTATTTAAAGTTTTAATGACTTTCCAGTGCTGTGAAATCCTTCTGGGGTCTAATTTTTCACAGAATTCAGCCCATTTCTTACGTTTGTAAGAGAAGATTTCCTCCTCAAAGCTATGAGAAATCTCGGTGAATCTCAATCTGTTTGTATCAGTGTTATTTGCCATCAGATCAGCGTAAAGTTTGTCGCTTTCCTGAATAAGAGCATCAATATTAGCATCTTTCCTACAGGGGACCCAGTCGTCTCTTCTTTTGACTCTAGGAATTTAGACATTTGTTGACGAAAGGATGCTCATGGTAAAAAACCTGTATTTTATCTTCGAGCACCTCTGGCAATCTAAGAGACGACAGCCTTTTAAGTTCAGAAGTGAATTTTTCCCAATCAGCTCTTCTAAAATTCCTTGACCTTTTGCTTTGAGTGGTACCATTAATTTTATGGTTGATCTTAGTCAGAATTGGAAAATGGTAACTGACCGTCCTTTTTATTATTTGCCATTTTGCTCAGCTGATTGATAGTTGATAGCTGATGGTTTTATTGAAGATTTCAGAGTAAATTAATTTATTAAAAAAGTCGAACATTTATTTTTTAATGAGAAATATTGAATAGATCAAGGGGGGTGTTTAAAGGATTAGTAAAATTAAAATAACGATCTTTGATAAGCAGAAAGTCGGGTCCAACTTTCGAAAATAAAACAAATGTCTAGAGGTGTGCAGTCTGCGAGTGATTAGCATTGAATTGCAAAACATTAATTTGATAAGCCAGATGTGCTAAAAGAAGCAAAAGAGCTTATGATCTAAGTCAATGTGATAACAAGTGAAAAAATATTACAGACCACGCAAAATCCTTATGACGAAAAAAAAAATTTGTTGATTTTTCAGTACGGGGAAAATATCTTGTCCCTACACCCATTATTAGGGTCGTGACTAATTCCAAAGAGTTGATTACACAGGACTGTGAAATTAAAACTTTTAAAAAATACAGAAGTGTTTGGTGGCTTTTACATTAATTGGTATGCTGATTTCAAAAGTGACTTTCATTTTTCCAATCATGTCAGGATTTTTTGTAAAATCGATATCTATATATTTACTAAAATTCTATTTGAAAAAGAATTCTCTCGAACAATTTAGCACTTACTATCTAAAAACAGTGAATTTTATCCAGTTAAATTTATGTAAATATGATTCTTGGTGAGTCAAACGGATTATTCAGAAAATTGACGAAAACCATTGTTGCCAAATCTCACGAGCCGCTTCTGGTCGAGAGAAAACAAGTAGTTCCTTCGAGGTTTAAACTTTTTACGTTTAATTATGCTCCAGAAAATTCGAAAGAATTCAGTCTTAGGAAAAATAACACATTCAGAATCAATCCAGATAAAACTCAAAAAGTGTCTGCCGATAGTGCTCACTTTGTACAATGCGTTTTGGGGAGTCCAAATCCCCCACATTTCACACACTGCATGGCACTTATAAATAGTTCAATTCTTACTCTTTCGAAGTGAAGGTTTAGATGAGACAAATTCTTCATATTGTAGTAAGATTTGGGATTGACTATTATTACTCCATTTGAACCACGTTTAGCTTTAATTTGAAAGTTAATCTTTAAATGAGCATTGTTGAATAGTTGATTTTTTGACGAGACTGTGGTATATTATTGATCATGGTTGCGGGTTCGTGGTCGGTGGTTTTCTTCGAGTCGGGATTTCAAGCCTTGATGCCACTAAAGACCCTTAGTGTATTGGGGTCTGAAGCACCTTAAACCTGACATGGCCCAAAGTCCTCCCATTGGCGTGGTGTGTAAGTTAGGAGTGCCAGCTCAAGTGTCGTCCTCGTCACTTGACCGAGTTCAAAATTACTTGGTCCATCGCCAATAGCCCTGGAGTTTCTTCTAGTGCCGACGTTAATAAAATCAATCTAATTCAATTTTTCTTTTGAAATAAAGCCTCTTTTAGAGAAGCAATGTTATATGATGCATCAGCACCCAACAATAAAATTTAATTTAGTTTAGTTTTTATTAACGTCGCACTAGAAACAACACGAGGGCTATTGGCGACGGACCTCGTAATTTTGAACCACGGACAAGTGACGAGGGCGACACCTGAGCTGGCACCCCCTCTCCTAACATCCACACCACGCCAACGGGATGACTTTGGGCCCCGAACAGATTTAACATGCATCAGCCCCGGCTACAAGGCTGGTCTTTGGCGGCCAAGGATCGAACCCATGACTGAACGAAAACCGCCAGCTGCGAGTCCACGACCTTGACTACTAGGCTGCCGCAGCCTACAATAAAATTTAGATATCCAGCATAAAACTTTCTCAAATCATATTTGTCAAGGAATCAGTCTTCTGGAGTTCCTATTCCAGTAATTGTATCTCATCTTCATCAACCAGATTGATAACCGAGTCTCCGCGACTAATTTTATTAGTTTTGGTTATTTTAAACGACAAATTCTTTTTAATGAGTTCTGAGGTAACTTTGTTTTTAATCGAAATAAATGTTCATCAGAGGGAGATCGGATTATCACTACCCTTTTGGGGGTCTAGTTTGTTGATGAGGAAGCGCTGAAATTGATGTAGATGTGCCAAGGTCGTCAAGATCTGCGAATATGTTGGTTTGATGGAGGTAACCTCCATTTCAGATACTTCCTTAAGAATTTGAGTAATGGTATGAAATTTTTTGTCTCCTGTAGGCTCGGGGTGTTGTAATTTTTTTTCTTCTTAAAGATTAATAGTAAGTACATCGAAGCTTCTTCGAGCTTTTAAAAGGCATCCATTTAGTTCAGTATTGTTTATTCAAGCTCTAAAATTCGCAGATAGAATATACATTCAAATCAACTCTGCAGTTGGTTTCTTAATCAGAATTCGAAGCATATATTTCATGAATACTTATATCTTTACGTAAAATATTTCATCAAGTACCTTGATAAAAATTGATATAATTATATATATATATATATATATATATATATATATATATATATATATATATATATATATATATTTCTCCTTATTACTTAATTTTCCTGTCTCCGTAGTTAAGCAAGAATGTTCCAAAATTAATTAGCTTTTTCAAGTAGAAATTTATATTCTTCGGGAGTCGGGTCGGCTGGAACAAGCTTCAAGAGTTGGCCGATCTTTGGCAATTTACTAGAATATTTTCCGTATCTCAATTTCACAAATACAATGACATTACTAACATTCTTATATTTGGTTAATTTAATAAATAATATGACAGTTACACGAAAGAATCCACATTAATCTAGCAAATGTAAATGGGTTGAACTCTCAAAAAAAAAAAAAAAAAAAAAAAAAAAAAAAAGCGATTATAGTAAAAATAAAAAAGGGGCTTTTGGCGATGGAACTCGTAATTTTGAATCTCGATCTAATATGAGGATCCTGCCTGAATAGTTACTTTTCTCTCCAAACTTCCACACCTAGGCAGTGAGAGGACTTGGAGCCTTGACAGATGTCACGTACATCAGCCCCGCTACACGTAGAGTCTTAAATTATATTAAGACTCGAACTCACAACAGGACGAAATAACGCCGGACGTGAATTCATGACCATGACCTATAGGCTAGAATGGCCACTATAATATTATCAAATCCCAAATATAAAGCGAAAAGTGCAATAAAACTTTAGTTTCAACCTATAATTTCCCAATTCTTTTTCTAAGGCTCTAATTTATAATTTTGAACGAGTCTTCAATCTGATTAAATCTCAAATTTCTAGCTTAAAAATCTCATAGGAAATTTATGAAATAATTTATAATAAGAAATAAATCCCGAATTCCTTTATTTTGTGTTTGTAATTGAGTTCAGAGGAAGAAAATTTTAGAGAAAACAATTGAAATAATTAGAACTTTAAATTCTTCCGTTGTAAGATCATGATTGTACGAAAATTAGTATTAAATTTTTCCGAAACTATAATGAAAGGATTGACTGTTTGAATTGTATACGCAATTCTAATGAAATACTTTAATTTCTTGAAATTAAGTATTAAAGTACTCAAAACTTTTAACTAAACATTTGCAAATTTCATTTTCTGAAACACCATTTTTCTTAAACAAACTTTTCTTTGCTAAACAACATATTCATTGGCAGATTTATTACACTACGCGTTCCTAAAATTACCGAGAAAAATATTTCAATCATTTTTCCCCGTTTAAATATGCTTCGATTGTTAAACACACATTTAAATTTTGTTGAAAATATTGATGTGTCATAAATGCGTGTAATATATATGTAAATATAACAAGAACATTCTTCAGAAAAATAGAACGTATATAACCTATAAACCACAACGTACATGCTTTTTTCCGCATAAAATTTTCATCCAATCTTTCAAAAATAACATATTGGTTTTATACGAGAAATCTAAATATGACTTTAAAAGACAATCGACTGGTGTGATAAAAAATGGAAAGTAACTTCGCTTTAACAAAATGCCAATACTAGAAAAAAATCAATATCTTCTGTATCTTTTCTTTACGGAACTATCAAGATTAAAAATGCAAATAAAAGGAAATTGGATGAAAGTAATGCTCCCGAACTTTGATTAAAATGCAACTAAAGTTATATAGAAAATTCTTTTATTAATGGGCTCATTACGTTTTTAGAGTATTCTGCAATCAAATCTCTAGAAGTTTCGAAAAAAAAGGTGTAACATATTTTATCTACTTATTTCATTCTTTGAAAAGGGTAAACAATAATGATGTCATTATTTCTTTTGTCCCTCATCACATACCCTTTCTTTTAGTGAGAATGAAACTCATTTTAAAGAGGATTTCTTTTCCAACAATAATTAAACTTTCTTGATTAGAAAATAACGAATCTACAGATACTTCAAATTCAAATGCAGAAGATTTTTCTCATTCTTAGAATAATTGTTCCAAAGAGTTTCTTTTTAATCAATGATTTCCTAATTATTAAAATATAATTACTTCAAAGAATCCTTGTTAATTTTTCAACAGGTCTTAACATAGAAATTTGAAGCTGAGGAATGAATTTTGCGAGTTTATCGACAAGGATCTGAGTTAATGAGGTGAAAATAAAAGACATATTTATCTGAAGTGTATAAAAATGAATATTTTTGAAAACTATTTTAATAACAGGTGGAATATTATGTCGAATTTTCTGGATGTCTGATTGGAATATTTTGAATAAGAAGTATCGTAATGTGTGTCGTAATTTTTTACTTTCAGGGAATTACTTTTTGAGTACCCTAAGAAGGAAAAGTTGACGATTTGAAGGACTTTTAAAAGCTGAAGCTTAAGTTTATATTATTAATATACTGAAGAATAAAAACTTCAGAAAAAGGGAAGTAATCTTTATATCTAATATTAACTCATTCAAAGTTTTAAAAATGAAAAAAAGAAAAAAAATGAAAAAAATACCCTATTATTATTTGTGTAAAATAAAAATTCTCTAAAGCCTGCTTAAGTAGACATATCAATGTTGCCTCTCTTATCAAAATTGCAAGTAATTTAATTCAATTTCGCGGTAATAAAACCTTATTCTAATAAAAATAAAGACATTTTTAAATTTATTTAATCTCCTCCTCTCTCAGCAATGTATCCATTATCTAAAACTCCTATTTTAAATGTTTATACAATTCAGTCCCTTTGTCTCAGTTGCTAATATTTTCTAATATATTCACTTCCTTGTTTTAATTTTCTTTTAGAGAAATAAAACCCAAAAATAAATATAGGAAAAATGGCTGCGAACTAAGTTCATGTACAGTGTATAAAAAGCAAAAGTTTTTAATCAAAATTATAGAATATTTTCTTTTCTAAAATAAACTGAAGAAATTTAATTAAAACAAAACACCCTTGAAAAAATAACCCTAGTGTCAGAACGGTAGAATTTTTACATTCTTAAATATTTTTAAAGAAACTAAGACAAGATTTTTTTGTTGATTTCCTCGCTCCGGTATGTGTCAAAAATATCGCATATCAAAAATACGTAACTGTTCATGTCTGGATGAAGTCACGCGATATGAGAGCAACTCATAAGAAAAGGAATCTTCCATCTTTGGGAAGAGAATTGGAAACGTATTTCCGTTCTTTTGTAAGTAAATGAATTGTAAAACCAAATCTGAACGCTTTTCAGACATTAAGGGCGTTCCCATGATTTTCCTTTGTCAAAAAATGTAAAAGATTTAAGAATTTGGGTGGATCTTCTTTCGAAGATTAGTATTTATACTCGAGGCAAAGAAAGCGACATCACACTCACACGGTTAACTCCATCTCAGTCTTTTCGGTACCCTCAGCTGCACTTGCTTTCCACCATGGCTTCTTCCCAATTTGCCTGGACACTTTTGGTTTCTCTGCTGGGGCTTTTCGTATTTAGTGCCGCGGCTCAGGGTGAGTACTTCAATTTTTTATACCTTTTGTCGGAAAATAACGAATGTATATATATATATATATATATATATATATATATATATATATATATAAATATATATACTGCAATGAAAAATTATGTGAACTCGAGCCTTTAACAAATAATACTTCCATAAAATTAAATCCATTGGTGTTTGTTAAAAAAGCGTAATATAAAGATATAAACCTGACCTCTATTTTCGTTACATCATTTAGAGACTTATTCTGTTCTATTCTATCTATTTTACATTTTTCAGCAAATCTTCGTTCATTTTCTGAGGTTAGTTTATGCAAGTAGATATATTCTGATTTCAGATAAAATATTCTTCTTAGATGCAGAAGAGACTAGAAATTAAATGAGTTAAGTTGAGAGGGGGGATTATATTTGTGCTATATCTTAATAGCTGATTCTGAGCGAGGTGTATTGATTTTGGATCCATATTAAACATTGGAAAACTTTGTTAGCAATTTGTATTTCATTTTCCTTCGCTTATATTTAGCTACTTTCTGTTTTCCTATAGTACAAGCTTATTTTTGATGTAGCTTTCAAACTAAGAAGTGGTATTATAGTTGAAATAAAAAAAAATTAAATAATTGTTCAGTTCTTACTGTTTGTTAGAATCTGGTTTTTCTTTCCCTGGATACTTAGAAAATCTTGGGCCTCTACGATGGAAGGGAAACTAGTTCTATGTATATTGATACACAAACAATATTACCAGCCTATTTAGGCAAAGACGTATCTGTCTTTGTAAAAAACCTACATTTTAGTATGATCTGACTATTTCATTCAATCATAATATTTTCAACCAATGCAAGTACATTTAGGTAATTGAAATCGTTTTCTTGGAATAAAAAAGCTTTATGTTGTATCTTCGTTAATAATTCAATGATCTTTTTTTAACAGGGGAGCGATATTCAAAATTGTCATGGTGATTATTTTA
>BMAW01043970.1:188495-216276 GCA_019974015.1 Nephila pilipes
AAGTACCTTCGTTCCAAGTTACGTATTGCTGATTGCATCACTGAGAAGCAAAGCGAGGACTATGACGACGGACCTCGCTATTAGACCAGTTCAAAATTTGAATCTCTGTCAAATTACGAGGACGACAAGACTAGTCTGAGTACAGCCTGTCCAAACTTTACTGATGAGTAGACTTGGAACCTCAGCCAGTTAACATGCATCAATGCCCCGCTATGCGGTATTCAGAAAGCGTCAGGACTCGAACCTTCGCAAAGGATTCCGTGGATAGGCGAAAGCCACTGAAATTTACCTATGAAACTGACAAGGTTCCACTGGAACCTTCAGCGCAATAATTGAAGATGATATTTCCCAATCAAAAGGAGACAATTTCCTGATACCAGATGCTTGCAGATGAATTTGATCGGAATCAAAGAGACAAAGCAAACATGGATGCTTATAAGCACAGAAATTCCTCTCGATCTTCCAAGCAACGATATAATCAACGCTCAAAACTCTTCTCGCAAAGAACTGACATATAAAAACTTTGGAACTTTTCCATTACTTGAGTGCAAAATTACATCTACATTGAAAGATTATTTCGAAAAATAGCTAAAGGAGTTGGGTTTTTCAACTCTACCCCAAAAAAAAAAAAAAAAAGAAAGAAAGGAGCCCACCTCACCCCCCCTCCATTCCCACCAGCGCTCAAAACCCCCTCTCCCCAAGGCAAGCCCTGACCCCCCCCCCTCCCTTATCTTTTGGGGGGCCGGCTAGAGAGTTGAAAACCTAACCCTTTAGCTATTTTTCGGAAATAATCTTTCACGTAGATGTAATTTTTGCACTCTGGGCACGGAAAAAGTTCCAAAGTTTTACATGTCAGTTCTTTCCTTGCGTAGAAGAGTTTTTGAGCGTTGATTATATCGTTGCTTGGAAGATCGAGTGAATTTCTTGCGCTATAAGCATCCATGTTTGCTTTGTCTCTTTGATTCCGATCAAATTCATCTGCAAGCATCTGGTATCAGGAAATTGGTTCCCCTTGATTGGGAACATCATCTTCAATTATCATTGCGCTAGGTTCCAGTGGAACCTTGTCAGTTTCGTTAGGTACCTTCCGTGGCTTTCGCCTATCCACGGAATCCTTTGCGAAGGTTCGAGTCCTGACGCTTCTGAATACCGCATAGCGGGGTTGATGCACGTTAAATCTGGTCGAGGTTCCAAGTCTACTCATCAGTGGGGAAGTTTGGACAGGGTTGTACCAGACCAGGTCTTGTCGTCCTCGTAATTTGACAGAGATTCAAATTTTGAACTTCGGTCTAATAGCGAGGTCCGTCGTCAATAGTCCTCGCTTTGCTTCTCAGTGCGACGGTGATATGCAATCACAATCTGATGTGAACTTTTTGTTGAGGCAGATTTCTAATTCATTTGTTGAGAAAATAGTGAGTTATTTAATAGAAATGTTACAAATGTTGTACTGACTGTAATAATTTTGACATAAGTTTTAAAATTCAAAATTAAAACAGAAAACTTCTGATCGTGATTTGATAAAGTGTATTGTAAAATTTAAATTTCTAGTATTTCATTAAAATGGCTTAATATTGGTTTTAACTTTTCTAATGATAATATCCTTTATTGATCTATAAAACTGTTCTTCCAGAGTTATTTAATAATAGTTATACATACTCAATCCTCAAAGAAAACTCTCTTATCATACAATATTAACAAATAAATAGATAAAACTGTGATTATAATGTCACTTCAAAACCTTAACGTGAGTTATGACATGATATTTTAATCAGGTTAAAACAAAAATAAATTTAATAGCTACATATTATTATTGTTTATTCAAATTTATTGCCTCATTATTTGTTTTCTTCGATAAATTTTGATGCTTATGAACATCAGGGGAAACATCCCTCTATTTATTGGATTTTTATTAAAGTTTTCTAAACTATTCAACCCTGCCTTTATTATTTTGAAAGGTTTCCCATCTTGACTGTTACTAAACTTTTTTTCGGCATTTACAAAAAAATCCACATAATTAAACTTCTAATTTATGTCTCTCTATGCTTCACAATTTTTTTTTATCGGTTCTCGCTACATCATTTTCTACGACATATTGCACTTTTTTCTTTGCTTCTGAAGAGGTGCGATATAATAAAGAGTTACTTTATGTATCAGTTTGGTTCAATTATTATAAGCTTGTGTCACACACCAGGTGCTTAAGTTCAACTTTTTTATTTATTTTAAAAATATCACCCAAGAACAGTATTTAAATGAAACTTCTACTGATTAAATAAACGTGTCCTCATGAGAGATTTACAAACACTTCAGAATAGCTATATTATCTTAATATTCTTCGGATATGCTCTTTTTCATATATTTTTGACATCATGCACTTTCCTTATGGATTTCAATATCTTCATTGTGATATTCTATCAAAGGCAATACATTTTATCAAACTTAAGAAAAAGTAAGGGTTTTGTTGAAAGTATCTCATAAATTTGATTACAAATCTGTCTAACTCTTCGGCCTTTTATTCATATTAAGTAGTTTTTATTCAAACTTGCAGCGCAAAAACAGTTACGTAATCCACTATTTAATTAAATAACTAATAAACTAACTTTCATTAAAATGTCATTTAATGATTGAAATTTTTAATGAAACTTAAAAGTGATTAAAGTGATCCGACAATTTTTTTAATCTGTATTTAATTATAACGGTTGCTGTCGCAGATGTTGTGATCTTCATTGTATTTAGAATAATGTTCCAATTTTCTTTTTTTCATGCGTGAATGAAGATTCTTTAGGATTAATTCTTGATTCTTTATCTCTCTCTCTCCCTAATTTCTTATATTTTATTCCTCCATTTCCTTAAAATTATTAAGGTTTATAGGAAATAATAAGATATTGCTTTACATCGAAAACGAATCTTGCTATTGTATGCAACGTTGTCTTCAATCAGATGCTTTTAGATATATGGTTAATCGTATTTTAAAGTTCTTAATTGTGTTTTAAAGCTATTTCAGGAAAAACTAATTTTAATAAAAATAATAAGAATAGTCAATGATTCTTCAAAACAGAGTATATTAGTCCTCTAATAAGAAGACTGCTCTCAAACAATTTAATGTTTCTATCTTACAGCACTAACAACTTCTATAACTTATCAAAGAATACGCTTACCGGAATACGATGTGAGTTCATCCTCCAAATAGATCAATCAGACAGTGTTACGTCCTAGTCTCAACACATCACGTAGGCATGGGAGAAAACTCCCACACACTTCCCACGAGCACTCTTTTTATTATCATAACCTTTATCCCCCTCAACTAAATTTTTTGTCGCATTTATACGACTTGATTAATTTTTTCACTTTGCTTTTAAAATTTGCATAACCACGTTTCATTTGGTTGGAAAGAAGTGGGAAATTTACATATAAAGTCGGAAAGAAACCCATGATGTTAGTAAGGAAAATTTTGCCAATAGCCCACGTTGCAACTTTTATGTAATAATTTTAATAGTTTACGAATAATATTTTTAGTCAGTATGATATTGCTAATTCATAAACATATTTCAACAACATTCTTCTTATTTCAGATCGAATTCCTTACGGGCCTAATGGTGCTAAAATTCTCGTTCCTGTTGGACGGCAATTAAATTCGATATACCAATCCTCGGCTGAGAAAACTGGAGTGCCTTCAAAAATCTTTGGCGTCCATGACGAGAACGAAATCCTCAGACCTTATGAATTTGGTTTCCAAATGAACGACGGTAATGGAACCACTCAACACCGACAAGAAATTCGTCAAGAAAACGGAGACATCAAGGGAAGCTATGGTTACATTGACCCATTAGGTGTATACAGGAAAGTCGAATACTACACTGATGCAACTGGTTACCACGCCAAAGTTACTTCCAATGAACCAGGACTTTCCAACAAAAACAGTGCCAACACAATTTACGTTGTCGAAAATCCCCCTCCAGCTGCTATCATCCCTGAACAGCGCCCTGTCATTTTGGTGCCAAGAAGATCAATCGCTTGACTGAATTAAGCGTTCCATTCCAAATGTGGAAGCAATAAAGTGCTTTAAATCTTTGTACATTGTTTTCATTTATCTATGTCTTCACTCAATCTTTCGGTTCATTTTATTTCTAACATTTTGAAAGATTATTAGTTTTACGCATTTTGTGTCATTGATATTTACAGGTAGAAGAATATATGTTTTACTTTATAAATTTTGTTTTCAAGCTTTGTGGAAAGCACAATAAGAGACATATTTTTCCAAACATCTTTTAAAGTAATTTTGTTCCAGGAATACAGCAAAAATATATGAACGATACATTTCTAATTGCTTGATAGAACGATTGAAATGATAGAACGATACATTTCTAATTGCTTAACATTCATGAAAAATTCATTTAATTTAATTTTTCTAATTTTTTTTCTCTTTATCCGTTCACTAGAGAAATGTATTATTTATACTGAGGAGCGAGGAAATAAAATTATAACATCACACATCAATATTACGTATTTTAAAACTTCTATACAATTAATAATCACAAATATAATAAATTCGATTGGTGTATGTTGCATTTATAAATGCGCTAATTCATATCTTACGCCTGAGAAAAATACTTCAAATGTGTGAAGCACCCATTTGTATATAGTACATGTATCTCAAATAAAATTAAATATTTACTATCTACTTAAGTAATCAAATTACTATAAATTATTTATCAAACATAAATTGAAGAAATTAGCGTACAAGAAATAACAATAATGAGACACCATTTTCTACAAATTTCTCAACCAATTTCAGAGAGAAATAAGATTTTATCTTAATGCTTTTATTTTTCCCCTAGAATATCAGAAACTCGGCTAAAGGGAATGAATACATTGATTTGGAAACTTAAGTACAAATTGAACTTAGCTTTATGTATAGAGTTGAACTTTCCTTCATCACCACAAAAAGAAGGAAAAATTAGCATAACACATTTTCAAATTAATTTGCTTTAATTTATAATCTCAAAATTCATATACACTTTTTATTTTGAATTTTCAGTTTAAGATTATGTTGAGATAAAACAATAATAAAGTTTTTTTATTCATATTAAAATGCAAATTTTTTTTTTTACTTTCTTTAAGCTTAAAATTTTAAACAATTCAAATATTAATTTTGAATCTAAAAATTAAAAAAAAAACTTATTAAGACATCAGTAAACCTACTATTGAATAATTAAAATAATAAACAAAATAATTAAAAAGCATTTAGCTTAACACGTGAGGGAGAATTTCTTCAGAACAAATGCCAGTTCAAGCTTGCGAAATTGCTTATGAAATTTGAAGAAATATCCAAATTAAATCTAACTTTCCTTTCCCTTATTTAACAATAAGTTGATATGAAATTGATGAACTCGATTAAATTTAAAACATGCGACCCTCAACACGAGGTTGGTTAAAAAAAAATACCTGTTTTTGAGGTCAGCTGGAATTTTTAAGGCACATAGTTACTGCCATATTGTGCACTACAATCTGTTAAACAACGCTGTAACAAAATTGACACTCATTCACAGGTTAACTTTGAATAAGCAGCTATTTGCTGACAAATCAAATTAGGAATCCTGCTAAGTTGAGTTGTCTTTGCCATTTCGCGTTGAGTTGTCGCCGTCAATGGAACCTGGATTGATTATTGTACACCGGAAATTAAGCCACTCTCAAAACAATGGTTTGAGTTCGGTGAATATGTTCCAAAGTAAGCGAAGATGGTTTCATAAGCCGGAAAAGTTATAGCAACGATTTTTTGGGACGTGAAGAATTTCACACTCATGGACATCTGGGGAAAAGGAAAAACGATAAATGGTTAATACAACAGTGAGTTGCCCCATTCTTAATACCTCATTTCTCATTAAAAATATAGGAGTTTTTTGAAGCGCCCTCGCATTTTTTGAAATGTTGTGACACTCTGAGTAATACGAAAGAAATAAAAAAAAATCTGCAGTCGATGATTAATTATTTACTTCTGGAATCTGAAACCGAAGAAAAGAGTTTCCTGAGTTACTTTCAAAATCTAATGACGCAAATTAACTCGAAAGTTTGCCACAGAGACTCAATAAAACCAAAATAGCAGACAACACTTTTATCTTGTAATATGTAAATATTCTAGGTATATAAAAAATTGTTCTTCGTCGTTCGCTGAAACAGATTTTCTCTAGAGATTTCATTTAAAGAGCAACCGAGAAGCACTTTAAGCGAATTAGAAAAAGAGGAAAAATATTACGTTTAAGAAGTGTTGGAAACTGTCAGACAGATAATCAAAAAACTCACTTGCTCAATATATAATGCAGATTCCTCAACAATGAAGGTTAATTATGATAATGAAATCTTTTGGCCGAAAATAATTTTTTCTTCCATGTAGAAAAAGAAATACATTTTGCAATCATTTGATGAGGAAAAAATTCTTTTTAGGAAAATTAACTAAGGAGTCATTCCTTAAAATGTAAAAAAGAGAAAACCAATTTTATTTAAATTTCAGTACTGCAGAATATCGTACTTATATTAAATAAAAAAAAATCTTGTTTAGAATTTAAGAGAAACTTAAACACAAAAGAAAGAGTGGAAAAATTTTCGCTTTCGTCTGCAGTACACACACAAATAAAAATGATATCCGGTATTTTCGTAAAGTAAAAAGCAGGCGTGATATGTACTTTCGTAGGAAATCATATATTAAGCTAATGACGTTATTATTACTCTTACTTTTTATTGCTCATTATTATATTGTTTAAGTTTAGCTCATTATTCAGTTCTCAATTAAAAAAATCTAATCAAAAGGAATAAATGAGTTTGCGTATATTAAATTAAATCGCTAAATCGCTATTGGTGACGAAATATACGTTCGATGTATGGCTATTAAATAACGAGAATGATGCTAGTACAGAAGAAGTAAGCATGTGCCAAACGCCAGCGAGAGACAGCTGTTTAGCGTTAGTTATTCCCTTTCGAATACAATGCCTCTCGCTTCTGTAAACAAATCCGTATAAACGTAGCCTTCGTTCATATTAGAGTTATATTTTTGCTGCGCCAGAAAAATGATAAGTGTAACAATAGAGCAACGAATTACTGTGAAATTTCACATGTAACTTAGAAAACGCTACTGAAGTTTATAATTTATTGAAAGAAGTGTATGGCGAAGAATGTTTATTGCGGCCAGGTGTTTTTGAGTGTTTGAAGCGTTTACAAGATGGCTGGGAAGACGTTGAAGACGATTCACGCCAGAGTCGCCTTTCGACGTCAAAAACGGATGACAATATCGAAAAAATCGGTAATCAGTTTCGATCAGACCGTGTGTAAAGTATTCGTGCGGTTGCTGAGACTGCAGGAATTGACAAAAGAATACGTAGAGCAAATTTTATATAAAAATTTTAATATGCATAAAGTGTGAGTCAAATTGGTGCCTAAAATTCTCACGTTTAAACAACAAGAAACTAGCAAAAATGTTTGCACTGATACTTTGAATGCCATTGAAAAGGAACCAAAATTATTGGAAATGATTATAACGTGTGACGAATAGTGATTTTTTACTTGGGATACTGAAACGAAACATCAATCCATCCACTGGAAGTACCCATTTTAACTTAGAACCAAAAAAGTTTGAAAGAGCAAATCAAAATTCAAAGCAATGATGAGTTTTTTTTCCTGTATTCACTAATGGGATTGTGTACCTTCACTGGGTTCCTGAAGGTCAAACTATTCATTACTACCTTCTCGTTTTCACTGCACGTGAATGAATAAGGAAAAAACGACCCTAATTGTGGAAGAACAAGTCATTTCGCATTGTCTGTCAAGAGGTTTCTGGCCCTAATACAACATTCCAGTGTTAGACCATCCGCCATTTTCGCCGGATCTTGCACCATTCGAGTTCTATCTGTTTCCTAAGTTGAAATCTGCATTAAAAAGAACAAGATTTGAGTCCGTTGAAGCTCTGATTAAGAAAGCAGCACGCTACCTGAAGGAGCATAAGAAGACTTCCAGCACTGTTTCGAACAATGGAAGTTTCTTAATGGAGCCTTGTAGGGATAGAGGTAAGTTTATATTGAAGGTAATAATAATTAAATTTGTATGAATCCAAAATAAAATCTTTTACAGTATTTGTCTCGATATTTAAAATCCATATATCGTTTGGGTTTGGTTTGGTTTGGTTTTATTTACGTCGTAATATAAGAAACGAGAGGCGATTTGGTTTTATTGGCTACGGACATCGTATTATGAACCTCCGTCAAGTGACAAGGACGACACCTGAGCTGGCATCCTCCTCTCCTAAGAGTTGTTGGATGCCATGCATAGTCACCGCTAAGGCTTTGATGGGATATCTCTTTGAGAGTTGAATACTCTAAAAGCCGTTACATCTGCGAATACTCGCCATCTTTCTCTACAGAAATGCATTACGCGTCACGGATATCGATAGTGGAAGCAGAGAGGCACATTCTCGTCAGTTCTTCGTAGATCTATTTTGCGCAGCAGAACGGTAGAGTTTCTGACTGGACATCTAGGCTGTTGCCTGAACTTGATAATGTGGAGTGGTATTGCGTTTTCGTGAATTAGTGATCGGAGTGAGAGCTTCCACGAGAGACTTTGTTCCCTGACTATAGATGTGGTGTCATTTGAAGCGTTAAATTTATTATTGTCGTACTGCATTTCCGGTAGTATTATCTGAAGCTCTTCCTTAATAATGCTACTTACTATGAATTTTAAGTCAACCATGTCTGTATTGGTTGATACAATACAAACATTAGGAAGCCTCTTATGCTTAAGCCAGGTGATGCGTACCCTTTAAACGTTTTCTCTCTCTATTTGTCGACAAAAGATATTTTACAAATTCATCAGCAGTTATATAATCCTGAACCATCAGGGGTTGGTACAAATTTTCTGCGACCTCTTTCAACAAATGATCCACTTTATCGTCTTCTTGTGTGGAGGGGTTCACATTTTGGCACAAAACAAGTATATCCTGGATGTACGCCTCGAACATCTTGCCAATTAGCTGCACATATGTAAGCAAACAGCTCTCAGCTTGGCGTCTTAGATCATCTGTTCTGACAGACGTATTATTCAGGTAGTTTCTAAATTTAGTCCCTAATTTGTGAAAGTGTCATCTTTATTGTTAAATCATAGCCTAGTTGTCCCAGCGAGATTTCAATCGACGCTCGCCAGCACATCTGTTCATCCCAGCGGTTAAAGGAAATGATCTGTTCATAGCCATTAAGCCTTTTACTAGATCTTGTTGGTCGTCACCGGAAAAGATTCATAAATTTATAGGCAGATGGCATGTTAGTAACGGCACTGGAGAAAGTTAGGTGAATCTGGAAATTTTGAATCGTTGGTCATTAATTTTTCTTAAGCTTCTAGATAGATTTAATGACTGGCTAAATTCAGGAGGGAAACCTTAAAGGTTTGGTTGGTTGGTTTTTTAAGGTCGCACTTGAAGCAACACGAGGGCTATTTACGAAAAAACCACGCAATTTTGAATCTCTATCAAGTGACGAGAACGACACCTGAGCTGGCACCTCCCTCTCCTAACTTCCGCACCACGTCAATTGGAGGATTTTGAGCCTCGATAGATTCGAACGTGCATCGGCCCCGGCTATACGTTGAGTCTTTAGTGGTATCAAGACCCGAACGCACGACTTGACGAAAACCGCCGGCTGCGAGTCAGTGACTATGACCACTAGGCTACCATAGCCACGAAACCTTGAAGGATTAGGCTTCTACGTAGCTGCTCCATCATAAAGATCGTTATCCCGTGCTTCCATCAAAAATGCCACATAGAAAGTACAGGAAAGTCAAATAAAGAATACGAAATAATCTCAAATAGAACCTTTAAATTCAGCTAACTAATTCTTCAGAACTATCAGTTTGAGATAAAAATAATGAAAAGCATGATTTTATTTTAACCTAAATAATTAAAAGTAAGAGTATTAAGAAACAAGACTTAACAACATGAAAAATCAAAAAGCTATCTGGACTTTACTACTTAGTGAGAGAAAGATACAGAAAAACTAGAGAATGCACTTCAGATTCGTTCATGCCTCTTTGCATAAATTTTCGAGAATAAAATATGGGCTCGCATGTGGATTTCATCGGTCGAAAATTAAAAGGATAAAAATGAGTGAATGAATGTAGGTTTATGGCGCAAGATCCATATCCGGCTCTTGCGCCATGGCAAGAAAACGATTCTCGCTGCAATATATATAGGATAAATTATTAAAAAACCCATAATCAATAAGAAAACAGACGAAAACCGAAAACCAACAAGAGAAGAAATCATTTATAAAAATAAGTAAAATAATTAAAGTAAATTGAAAGCCGAACAAAATAAAATATGCACATTCATACTGGGGACTGAATTGTACGGTTAAACATGTTTTATGGTACCTCCCCCATTGCATTTAGATGGGCCATTTTGGATCACTCCAAAATATGAATTGTAATAAATTAAGCAAAAGAAACAAGAAAAGGAAGTTCAAGAAAGACCAATTACAAAAATTTAAAATCAAAATTTTTCAATTAAATTTTTTTTAGATAAAGATTTTTAAAAAAATCTAAAACAAAAACAAATAAAAAGAATTAAGCCAATTCAAAACATATGTATAGGTTAAATCATAAGATCCTATGACATATGTAAGTGATTAATTTTTGCAGTGAAAAAGCTTAAGGAACCTTTTAAATTAAGATGTTCCAAAGTTTTGCACTGTTGCTATTAATGATATGAACATCAATAATAGTTAATTACATTGAGTAAGAATTTTTTTAAAAAAAAATGAGAATATTTTATAAACATCTCAAAATCAAAACAATTAAATAGAAGCAAATTAAAAAAAACAAAAAAAAACCAAAAAAACTTGGTAATAATAGCAACTCATAAACAAGTGTTCATAATATTCCTGCTGAAGTTTAAATATTTTGATTTCTACTGAATGAAAAATATTTTTCATAAAAGAATTATAGCCTTGTTGTTTTGTATCCCACAAAAACCAATCAATTCAAAAAACACAAGCCTGAATTTTAGTTGAATTTTTTTTTTCGAAAGCTTTGAATGAAATATGTATCTGAAAGTGAAAACTGTCTAAAAATTCAGGAAATCTTCTCAGCTAGACCACTCACTAGTTGTCTTTTTAATCCTAATGTTGTGCAGTGGATTAGTTTAATTAAAAGATCTTAAAAATACCATGAAAGTCCTGAAATTTAATATCTCTTCTGTTTAAGGCTTCAATTTTCAAAATGACACAAATCTAAAAGACTTGAGAATAAACTCTCACTTATCAAGATGTGAATATCAAAAATTATTTAAATCAATTTATAAAATGAAGATCTTAGTAAGAAAATTCTTACAATATAAAAAAAATTTAGATGTCAAATTTGAGTTCCAGAAATCATATTTCAATATCCTCCAGAATCCCCTAAGGACTCCTTATGAGAAATCTTAAATGCATATCAAAATGGACTATCATGCAAACTGTTATAAATATATTTTTATCAAAAAATCTAATAGATAATCACACTTTATATAATCTTCTACAAATCTCTTATTATTGAATCTGTCATTATCTTGAGCAGTCAACGATTTATTACGATGCAAAAAGTTTAAAATAATGTTCCTGTATATGAATATATGAATATTGCTCTTTCAGAAAGGTATTTTAATTAACTTAAATTTAAATGCATCTTGTCTGCAGAATGAATGACAGACAATCATCTAAAGAAAAATAAAATTATTTCCAACGCCAGACATAGTAAAATAGAAAAAAATAAAATCATTTTCAGAAATCTATGTATCCTGACCTTGAAGGGGAAAATTGGCCTGAATTTACTTCGAAAATTAATATTTATGAGGCTGGCGATTAGTGTTTACTAATTTACTATTCAATTTTCACCAAAATAATAGTTGTGTCTATTGCAACATTTTCCTATTCAAAATAAAATAAATAAATAAAATAATAAAAAAAAAAAACCCATAAATAACCCTAAGTATTCTGCGTAACAAAATATAATGTAAGTAATAAGTTTTTTTTTTTTTCTAATATAACGCTTCTTAATGAATAACAAAGTTCTAAATTGAGTTTACTCTTATATTCACACATTAATACAACATGAATAAATTTCATTTTATACTTATTTCGGAAGAAGCATTCTCATAACAGAATGCACTGCTTTTGTTTTTGATTTAAAAAGATTAACCCTTTCAGTTTTAAATCACACAAGCAGAAAGACTTAACGAGCGTATGTATAAAATACACAATTATGATCCTTATATTCACATAATCTTGAAAACAACTTGCTAGAAATTTATAAGTCAATCGCTTAAATTAATTTATTATTTTCTTCAATGCGGGGGTACATTTACTACTAGCAAAACTTTTCTTTTCATGATCAATACTAAAGTTTCACATGCATTAAACTTTTCTTAATTAATGAATAAGCATTACCTGGTTTCGGTTCAGTAACGAACTTGGATTTAATGAATTTGTTTCCATGAACAGCTGGGGTAATGGAAACACTAAATCGAAATCCAAAGACAGGGTGTCCTGGAACAATTCTATGAACAGAGTGCTCCATTTACTTCGCATTTTATTTGAAAAAATTCAAGCCTACGAAGAACCGTTAATTTGGTGCGAAGTTGGGAGCCTTTTTTGTGTAAGATTAGTGGTATTTTATATATGAAATTACTCATAAAACACTAAGAAAATAAATTATGTTCTAAATATTTATTTTTATAGTAACAAAACATAAATTATTATTAAAATAAAGAAACATAAACATCACATGAATTGGGCTTCGAATTAAACTTACCGTTACACATTAAGAGATGTTTAACCAATGGCGATTCTTGGCAGACTAAAGTTTTCTCAGTAACCTCCACCAGAGGCACAGCAGTAATGGGAAGATCACTGTTCGTTCTAATCTCTTTTATTATATAAATTACTATAAAAGGTGTAATCCACTATCTGTAATTTCGTATCTAGATATTCAGTATTATATGTATCTGAATTTGTCTGTAAAAAAACAAACCGTTTGGATATAAAAATCAATGTTCGGCTAATAATCTCTACATTTACTAAAGTAGTTAGGGCGTCTGTGCATCTGCATAAAACGTAAAGAGAACTGTTACCGTGGTTCGATTCATAAAAATACAAATATAGATTAGCCAGAATGTTGCTAGCTGGTCCTCCTCGAGGAAAGACTTATTTTATTTATATATTTTTTAAATTGAAAATAATACAATTTTCTTGCAGTACTAATTGTATAAAGTTCCTAAATTTGCTCGGTTTTTTCTTATTCTCTAAGTCATGCTTGACTAAAGTGCGGCCCTAAAGCCTTTAAAATGCGGTTCAAACGCAAATTATGAAAATATTTAAATTTAAAATATTTTTATTTTAAAAAAATAAATGTTTGCAATATTTTTCATTTATAATCGATTCGTTGACATTTATTTTGAAATAAAAATTTAAATAAAAATATCTTAGTATGCCATGAGAATTTACGTTTCGAATTATGTGTGTATCCACTCGAAGGCGAATTTTTGGAAGAATTATAATATTTGTATGCAATATATTGCATTATATTTCGATTTCCTAATCCTTTTGGACAAGTTTTACCAGATTTAGATACGTATGTATTATAACCATTTTTATGGTTCTGAATTTAATCGAGTTCTTATGGAATTTAGGAGTCCATAAGAACACGATTAAATTCATGAGGATTAAATTCACACAAGTGGAGGTTTATTGTTATTAAACAGTATTCCACGTTTCTTATGAAAGGAGGCTAACCTATTAGTAATAACTCTGTTTTCACATTTTGAAATAATTTTAAAAGCATCATTGTTTTCAAAATATTCATTCACCTTTTTAAAATAAAAACCCTTATATATTATTGCAAAGTTCCCGGAAACCTTATCTACATATACTATAATAAAACTTATTTGTAGTTTTTCTATTGAGGGACTAATATCCTTAAATTTTATTTCATTTTCAAATTTATAATTAACATTTATCAGATCATTAAAGACTTTATATCTGAATTCATTAAAAGTCTCATAAGGTATACTATATGTGCGATAGCTATTTTAATAATAAAATTATCTGAATCCTTACTCATATCATTCCTAGCTACGTAATTGCTGTCAGTTAAAACCAGTCCATAGCCAGTAACTTTCATTATAAGATCTCTTAATTTTTAATCACGAACTATAGTCAAATTCTCTATGACTCCATGGCCATGGCATTCAACTAGTTATGTGTGGAGTCTCATTGTTCCGATCACACAAACAAACATAATCATAATCAACCATTATGAATTCCCTACAGAATAATAATTGATGATCAATCTACCTAACTTTTTGCTTACCTAAAAGTAGTACTTCTTATAGTTATATTTTAATAGGAAATAGATGCATGCATTTTTTGAAAATACCTGAAAAATTTGTATTATTGAAAGATTTGTTCAAAAATCGAATTGTGCAATACTTGATTTCCTTTTTATCATCTAATCATCTATATGATTTCTCATACTCAGTTTATTAATAAGGTTTTATATATATATGCACTCATGTTCACAAATTAAGGATAATTCGGAATCATACGGGAACCAAACTCTTAAGTAAAAATTTCACCTGTAGAATTATCGTACACATCTTCAAGAATAATATGCAAATTACAGGAAGCCATCTGATGACGCTGATAATACGTCACAATGACGATAGTGTAATATATGTGTATATAAGGAATGTTAGCAAAGAAGTAAAATTTTTCTCAAGCATTTTGAAAGCCGCTCAATGCCACAACCGAATAGCGAATAGTTATGACACAGAGGACGCAGGTGGATAATTTCTTGGGTGGTAGAATTATCGGCCGTCTGAAATGTGGGCGTACTCAGTTGGAAGTATCCGAGGATCTTGAAATCGCCTCAAGTGTCATCTCTAGGCTTTGGCAACAATTCCGAAATGATAGTTGGAGTAGGTAGAAATGTCAGTTGAGGCTATGTTACAGTTCAGGTCGCCCCGAGTTACAACGCCGAATGACGACCACTATTTGGCAGTAACTGCAAAAAGAAGCAGACGGAGAACAGTATCAGACTTTTCTAGTCAGCTATCTTCAGCCATGGGTACGACAGTTTCAAAGCAAATTAGGGACAGACGTTTGAGATATATTGATCTATATGCTCGCAGGCCTGTCACGGCAACTCACTGTCGCCAACGGTTAACCTATAGTAGAGAACATGCAATATGGACATTGTCATAGTGGGCTTGTGTGATGTTTTCTGATGAATACAGGTTTAACTTGCAGTCTGATTCCAGTCGGACTTTCATATGAAGCACTCCAGGTACCCACTACCACCAAGACAAGATCACTGAATGAGACCATTACCGTTGTGCAGGATTGCTCGTTTGGGGTGGAATTACACTGGGTACCGGACCAAAACCTACATGTTCAAATCGGAATCATGACAGGCCAAATTTATTGGAACATCGTTCTGGAACAACTTGTTCGCTTGTTTAGGGGAGCGATGGGCGCAGAAATTGTGTTTATGGGTTACAACTTCCGTCCTCACCTTGCAAACATAATAAGCGAATGCCTTCAATCTGAGGATTTCACCCGTATGGAATGTTCAGCATTCTCACCTGACTTGAATCCAATAAAACATCTTTGGGATATGCTTGACCGACGAGTTGCAGCCTATTAACTACCTTCCACATGTGTACTAGAGCTTCAGAGAGCATTGCTTGCTGAGTGGAGTATTCTTCCCTAAGATCAGCTAGATAATTTGATACTCAGCATGCCTTGGTATTGTACGGACTGTATTTCATCGTCTGCGAGACATACAATGTATTAACCATCGTACTGATCATGTAATGATAAGTTTTTGTAAGGGAGATAATTTTTGTAGTTTCTACAGGGAGCAAAAATCGTAGTTTTTTTAATGGTATCATACATACACCTTTTCTTTGTTTTTCATCTTTTGTTTAATATAAATAGACTTTATGAATAAGTTGCCTTTGTTTTGTTTCTGAACCTTTAAATATATGTATAGTTTTAAAGTTATTTCACTGCTATCACTTTCCTTCATAAAGATAAATATTCTATGACATCAAAGTTCAATATCTATTAATATTTAACTATTTTTAGAAAGAAAATGAAATTTATCAATGCGAATAATTCTCTTTCTACGAAAAGTGATTTTCTTTACTTAAAAACAATAATAGAATAAAAGAGCGTGTATTAAAAGTTTCATATAAAACAAAGGACTTTTGTATAAAAGATTTCCTTGCAGGTTCTGCACATAAAAGACTTCATTTTAATTAAAGTAGCTTTTGTTCCTTTAATAGAGGAATTCAAAAACAAATAACTATAATTTTCAAAATGGCCATTAAAGAGTTTTTTATTCTCAACTTTTTTTTTTAATTTCAAACGTATCATTCATAATTCATTACAATTGCTGATGAGATTAGTAATTGATAAGATAATTCTTAATGTTTTTTTTTTATCATAAAGGCTGAACAAGTTTATTTTTTATTTAGCCTTCAGCCAATCACGAATATAAATATATTTATTAGAAGTCTCTTTGAAAGAGACAAAAAAAAAATTCATAATGTAATGTTTCAAACAATGTGAATATAATAAATTCCGCAGTTAAAAACTACATTTTTAAGAATGATATTCAGCCAAATTATTACTGCCAGTTTAAAATGACCCTTAAAAAGAAATAATTAAAAAATTTCCACAGAAAAAAAGGAAGGATATGTTAAAACTAACTTACTTTTATAATGTTCTTAGAAACTGAAAAATGAGTTCTAATTTAAAATATGTAGAATATGAAGTATCCAATACGCATATTTAAGTAAATAACAACAATAAAATCCATACATATATATATATATATATATATATATATATACACATACATATATATACATACATACATATACATATATATATATATATATATATATATATATGTATGTATGTATGTACGTATGTATGTATATAGGCATTTAAAATACTAATTTTCTAATATAAAAAATACATTCCTTGACAAATGTATCTCATTTTGTTGTTTGCTGATCTATAGAAATAGTTTTAATTAGAAGAAAATAGTGTTAATATAAATTTACTAAGGTTTAAAAAAGTAAACTGAGTTCTACAAAGAATTTTAACTTAAATTGCTTTGAACTAAGATATATAAAGTGAAATTACGAGTAATTCTGGGGAAGAGATTAAGCGTGTAACGGGGGGTGTATAGTATAGAGAAATGTAAGGATATTAAAAAAAACTGCTCTTTTGGCGCACTCACGTAGAATTTTTCATGTTGCTGATGATATTGACTCAGTAAGAGGTTTTAAGCTCAAAATGAAAGATGAAACTTTTTTTTTTATCATACTTCTATTAAAAACGTATAAATAATTCATACTACGAAAATATTTGGAAACATTTTTTTCAAGGTAATTATTCATTTAGTTTTCTCAACATTATGCATTAAAAGAAATTATTCATAGAAATTGAGTACATATGTGTGCCCCATAAATGATATAAAATGGTCTTCCGAGAAAAGTTAAAGATGTTCTTTTTTATTTCCAGCCAAGTATTTTCGTCGTTTGAACACAAAGATTTTACTTTTGTCTCTATAACCTTTGCTAAATTGAATTTTTTAGAGAAAATATCTTAAAATAGCTTCTTTAGAGATTACGTAGGCTATATGATATGTTTTTCAAAATATAGACTTTATAGGTCACAACATCGATAGGTATTTCCACCGCAATTTCTTCGAAGCATTGGAATGAATCCAATTTTTGTTATGCAAACGCAGTAGACCAGATGATGATTTTCTTTGCATTACCACTGATTCTAAACAGCATGAAACATCTCTATAATCATGTAAACTTTTATTCAAGTCACACAGGTGTAAAAAATTGAAGGAACATTGGAAGAAAACTAATTTACGTAAAACTAAAAAAAAAAAAAGGATTTTATAGAATTGTGCTTGAGAGTACACGAAACAATTTTATCCAAACTGGAAGGCACTTTATGTTATAGTTTAAAACAATGACATAGATTTTCATTCATCAGTAGGAGGAAGTTTATTTTACATTAAAATTGAATATATACGAGTTTGATTGCATAGTGGTAACTCGCTATATTAACACTCGTAATTAATACGACGCAATCAGATTACTTTCAATATATATATATATATATATATATAACTTCTGATGTAATGTACGTGACTTGTTTTCTGAAGATCTTTTATAGCTAATCCCTAATCAATCAATCAAACTTCCTTTCGTTGTAATATTATGGTTTGCTTTAACTCTAATATTTAAATGAATGATTTAATAACTATTTTTAATAAATTAGCATATTAGGTGGCTAAGTATTATCTGAGCAAAGCTTTGCATAGAGTTGATTATTATTTATTTATATTATTTTCGTAATTAGAAAGTTTGTTTTAAATAGAATACAAATAGAATGTTATATTTTAGATTTTGCGGTATTGCCTAGTGTATTAAATATGAGATTGAATTATATTTTTATTGATTTTTAAAACAGCACTAGTATTTTATAAAATGTTTCTTTGAATTTATTTTTTGCAACAAATTCATAACTAAATATCAAATTGTAGAATGAATTTATAAAATAAGATAAAGTTAAAAAGAGTAATTTGTAAGAAATATAATGACACCAGTAGATTTTAAAATATCAAAAGTATTTGCTTTTTTAATTGTTTAAAGGCCTAAAACATTGCACGTAGTCATATAAGTCTGCGTTAAAAAACCAATTTATTAAAATAGGTATGGCTGTAATTGATAGTTATTTCAAATAATGGACAATAACATTAATATTAGATAATAACGATAAAGTGCTAAAAGTCGTGAGATACCTCCTAATATCGTGTTGGACCTCGTTTTTTAGGGAGGTGTGCTGCAATTGTATGTAGCATTGACTCAATAAGCCATCGGAAATTTGCTGAAAAAATTCTCAGCCTTGCTACCTCCACAGTCATCCATAATTGCGAAAATGTTTTCAGTCCAAGGTTTTGTGAAATAACTGGCCCTTTCAATCATGTCACTTATATGTTAAATAGAATTTATGTCTTACAATCTATTTGGCCTAATAATTACCTGAAATTATCCAGGATGTTTCCAAAACCATTCACGAATTATTTTGGCCCTTTGACATGTCGCATTGTCATTCTGCAAAATGTCATCACTTTTTGGGTGCATGAAGTCCATGAATGGCAGCAACGATTTTTAACCAGCTGAAAATAACCACTTCCAGTTAATGATTGGTTCAGTTTGATCAAATACCTCAGATTATAGTAGTATATAAATATGGTCCACACCATTATGGAGCCACCACCAGCATATACAATACTATATTGACAACTTGGCTTTATAGCCATGAGTGGGAGCCACACTTATATCCTACCATCAGCTCTTACCAACTGGAATCATTACTCATCTAACCAAGCAATGTTTTTTCAGTCATCTTGGGTCCAACCGATATGTTTATCAGCCCAGCTGAGGCGCTGCAACCTATGGTGTATTTTTAGTCAAGGAACATGGGATATTCTTCATTTGACATTTATCATGAATACCAAATTTCATTGAAATGTCCTCAAGGATGCGTCTGCCGTACATGTTCGTGAGAACATCGCAACATTTCAATATATTGAGACATATTTTAAATATATTTACACATCATCAAAAGTAATTTCATACCATGCATATATTATTATTATAAGTGTGTATAAAATATTTAAAAATACTCATTCACTTACAGTTTTAAAAAAATAGTGTTAAAAATAAAATTAAGATAAAAAAAGATTTTATAAAATTAAATATTTTAGAGAGGAAAAAATACGTGTATCATTCACTGAAACAAAATTTACTTTCGCTCACAATAAATTTGTATATAAACATGAATATATGTTTTAAATGCTTTTTTTTGGGTAATCAAGAGATTATAATAAAAGCAGAACAGTAAGTATTATTAAAATTGCTCTAGAGATCTACTACAAAGTTTTGAAAATAGAAAGTTAGTATTTGAAGAGTGAGTTTTATAAAAAGATGAGCGAATTTTATACATACCTATAAGGTTGTACGAGGTGTGGCTATTAAATAACGAGGCTGACTCTGTTATTGAAGAAATACGCCTTCCACCAATAGTCGATTAGCCTGAACTCTTCATTTTCAAATGCAAAGTTTCTCTCTTCTGTAAACAAATCCGCATAGCCGTAGCCTTCATTCGCATTAGTTTTTTTTGTTTTGTTTTGTTTCACCATCAAAATGATAAGTGTGTAATGAACTGTTGAGAAATTTCACATAAAACTTGGAAAAATCTCTACTGAAACTTGTAATTTATCGAAAGAAGTGTATGACAATGAATATTTATCGAGGGTCTTGATTTCCAGGGGTTTAAGGGTTTTCAAGATGGCAGAGAAAACGTTGAAGAAGATTCACGCTAGTGTCACCCTTCCACGTCAAAAAAGGAGGACAATATCGAACAAAGTGGTAATCTGGATTGATCTGACCCTTAGTTAAGTATTCGTGTGATTATTGTGACTGTAGGAATTATTAACAAAAAATCCACACGGCAATTTTTTCCATCAAGACAATGCAGTGGCTCTTTCCACTTAGTCTGTCAAGTAATTTCTAACTTAGTACAGAATCCAAGTGTTAGACCATTGGATTTATTCAACGGTTCTTACGCCATGGGACTACTATCGGTTTCCTAACGAGAAATCTACATTCAAAGAAAAAACGATTCGAGTCCGTAGAGGCTGTGAAAGAGAAAGGAGCTTACAGATCCTGAAGGAGCTTATAGAGGACTTCCAGCAATGTTTTGAACAATGGAAGATTCGCATGGAGCGTTGTAGAGATAGAGGAGGGGTGCATATTGAAGGACATAAGTAAATATGTATGAAATCAAAATAAAATGTTCTACAGCATCAGTCTCTTTATTTAACTCCCTCACCTCGTACAGTTATCAAAATGATGATATTTTCGTCTGATTAATTAACATATAAATTTGTGGAAAATTAGTACTAATATAATTATTAAGTTATTTCCCCCAAGTTTTAAGTAACTTTATGCACAAATAATTGTAAGAGACAAAGATAATGTATGTTGATAATTGATTAATTTACGACTTTATAATAAGGATACAAAACAAATATATATATACAAAAGCGTACAACAAATTAAATAAAAAGTTAAAAAAGTATTTCAAGTTTTGTAAGTTATTAGACTTCTTACCTGAATTTTTCTGAATGCTCAACAAAGGGATGATTATTAATTTTTTTTTCGTGAATAGTAAGAAGAAGCAAAGATAATAAAATTCCTTCACGGTACACGGTCGTTTCCTTTGATTTCTGTTGTTATGAGAAATATTTAGGGCGTTTCTTCGCTTGTCGGTAAGTATAAAAGGTGCAGTTTAGCAAATCAAATCGCACTCACAGGGTTCATTTCACCTTGGACTTTAAGGTTCCTACAGAGCACTAGCTTCTCACTATGTCTTCTTTTCAGATTTCTTGGGCACCTTTGGTCTGCCTGTTGGGGTGTTTCGTATTCAGCGTAAAAGCCCAAGGTGAGTATCTGAATTTATACTCTTGGATTTAAATTCATGGATTAAATTTTCAAGCAACTTATTCTGAAGGAATTTCAATCGAAGAAATTATAGGTTATTTCCGTTCAATGTAATTTTTTCTTTGTGGAACTCAAATAAATACTGTTTTTCATAGCGATTTGATCAATTTTTAGATGAGCAGAATCCTTATCCATTAGGACAAAGACAAAAATAAGATTTTCAAAATAGAATTTCTATACCCATTCTTGGAAAATTAGAGTAAAAAGTCTTTGAAACTGAATCTGCAGATGATTTATGAAAGGAAGATGTGAATACTCTTCCCTCAAAGAATATTTCAATCAACATTTTCTAGGTATATAAAATTTCTCTTGATAATCGTTTTACAACTATCGTGTTGATTTTATTAAATTTTTTGGTCTCTTGATCTAGATCTGAGTAATTTTGCATTGAAAAGTCAACTTAAAAGTTATTTCCTTTCCGTATTTATTTGTTCTTGAATATTTCCATTAATATAATTAATTTCAACATTCCAAAATGCTACTGTAGCTCGATGCTAATTAAACTAATATAATATAATCTTATCTGTAATGATTAATTTGAATATACCTCATTCAGTTTAGGAGGCTTGTTCAATTAATACCATTTTCCACATACTCATTCATCTATTCCACTCACGTTTGATATACATATCCATTACACAATATAGTCTTTTGCATGTTTCTTATGATATCAAACTAAAACCCATTTGTCCACATTAAAAATAAAATAATAAAATGCTTTGATTCAAATGGATAAATAGAGAAAGAATAATGATTGCAGATTTCATTAAGAAGATTTGAATATCTTCAGGGGGAAACAACATCTAATGGTTAATCATGTATCAGATTATTTAAGTTATTTTATGTTGCTGATATCGTAAAACTATCACAGTCCTTTATAGCTGTAAGTACTATTTATAGAACGAATTGTGCATTAATTGAGCTATCACATTAAATATTCACTTGGTATTTTCCCCATGTAGCATTTGATGAAGAAAATTAGCTGAGTATTCATTTAAGCTATTCCTCCAATGAATTATAAGCTAAATAAACATTGTTAAATCGTACTCCATATTTTAAAAATAATTTAATCTTAACATCTAAAAAGTGTTTTACACAATTCCTACTATTTTCATTAATTTTATGGTTAATTAGTTTTATCTACATTTTATATTATTGTTTTTTATTTTTTGTAATTTGACTTGATTGTTACTTTATTTTGCTGCTGTAGATACATTATTTTTTTATTGATTCCTCAATTCGATATTTTAATTCATTTACCTATATTCAATATTCGTAATCTTTATTTGAATGTTAAAGTATTTGTTAGTTTCGTAACTGTAATTTTATTTGAAATTTTTAAGTTTTAAAATCCATTTTAAAAGTGAAAATATCGCAAAAAATAGCATTAAATACTGACTGTTAGTAGATTTGGATTCTAATGTATATAAAAATACATGTGTTTCTAACACAATTACAAATAAATTTCTTAAGTTTATTTCCACGTCAAACAAATTTGTAATATTCAAAGTGAAGTCTTAAAAGGCTTTTATGTGCGTGTTTCCCTAATAAAAATCAATAATAAATACTTTTTCAGTGGAAATACTTTTAAGATATTTCTTCTTTGTGTATTTCTCGAAAAAAGCGCAAATCTTATTCTGAGGAACAATAAATATCTTGTTTCATACAAACCCTGATTAAATACATAGGTATGTTCACCTGTTTGGAATGTGTTTCTAAATTGATAATGATTTGTACTGACAGTTAATCTGACGTCTTTAGAAACTTATTTAAATCGTATTCATTACAATAAAGAAGGCATAAAATTTTTTTTCAGAAATATTTCAAGCAATAGACACGCTTACTGGAAGTATAAAACGTAATCGGTATGGTAAACGTTTTAGAAAGGTATTGTCATAAATTAAACACATGGAATAACACGCTAACTAGATTTTCATGGCTGTCTTAAAAATTTGAAGTCTTTTCAGGCTCAAAAGATAGTTGAATATATTTAATTCAGTCGTTTATTTTCTATCCACTGTAATTGATTTTTTCAATTAAAATGGCTAATGCATTTTTTTCGTTATTTTATATTCTTTCAAATATATATGAATAGAAATATTCAAAATAATGTATTTCATATCATATGCACAGCATCATTGATAATAAAACTGATTGATTGAGTTTATTATTGTCATACTATTGACGACGGATCTCTTAATTTTGAATCTCGGTCAAGTGAAGAGGATGACACCTGAGTTAGCACCTTTCTCTTCTAATACACACCACAAACTTTGAGCCTCGATAGATTTAACGTACATCAACTCCTGTTATACGGCGTGTCTTTAGTGGTATCGAGGCTTGAACCCATGACTCCACGAAAACTGTAGGCCGGGGGTCCGTAACCTTGACCACTAGGCAACCCGACCACTGAACTCCTCGTCACTTGATCGAGTTTCAAAATTATGAAGTCCGTCGTCAGTAGCCCTCGTGTTGCTTCTAGTGCGACGTTAATAAAACCAACTAACCAATGATAAAACTTATGTGAATAATATTATATTAAATAAACACGACTTTATCTCGAACTTATTTTTAAATATTTCTGGGAAATACAGCCATTAAACCTTTTTCATCATAAATATAGTCTTAATAATAATTTACGCCACAAGAAGTAACCTTCGTTTTATTTTCAGAAATTTTAGCAGTCGAATATATTCTGCGCGAGTTACATATTTTATATTCTGGAACACCTAAACTGAGTAAATTGATTTTTTGTTGAAATGATTTAAGTTAGTAAAAGGAATCGCATACTTTTCAGACATCTACGTAAAAGTAATTCTAAATTCACTTTTTGAAGTTAATTGTAACTATACAATTTTTTTTACGTACATATTTAACTTTTTAGATCGAATTCCTTACGGAGCCAACGGTGCCAAAATCCTCGTTCCTGTTGGGCGGCAAATTAATTCTGTGTTTCCATCAGCTGATAAAAAAGGAATACCTTCTAAGCTCCTTAGCATTCAGGATGAGAGTGAAAACAGTGAACCCTACGAATTCGGTTTCCAAATGAATGATGGAAACGGAACCACTCAACATCGCCAAGAAATTCGTCAAGAAAATGGAGATGTTAAGGGAAGCTATGGCTACGTGGATCCAGCCGGTGTCTACAGAAAGGTCGAATACTATACCGACGAAAGTGGTTACCACGCCAAAGTTACTTCCAATGAACCAGGACTTTCCAACAAGAACAGCGCCAACACGATTTTCGTTGTTGAAAATCCACCTCCGAATGCCATTATCCCAGAACAACGACCTATCGTTTTGGTTCCAAGAAGACCTTAATTATCTTGTATATAGTGTAGTAGCTTAGAATGGAAACTTAAATAAAGCCCCTTGAATCTACATAACTTGTATTTTATTTACATGAAATAGATCAATCACTTTTAAGTATTTTTAACATTACTTGCTTTAATTCCTTCAGGTAATACACCATTATATTTTTAATTTTTAAGGAGCAGTGTGTAACTGGATTTAATATTTCAGAGAATTTGGATATATATCTCATTTAATTACGAAGACCAATTAAATGTTCTAAAAAAGAAAGACTCCTAAGAAATTGAATGTTCTCTAAAATGTGATAGGGTGAGTTTGAATACTGAATTTGTATTGAAAGAGATTAAACATTGTTTTTTGGAAAGCGTTAAAAATAATGAAATATTGCAGATTAATTTAAGAGAAGAAAATAAAGATGTATAATCTGAAAAGAAATATTCTCAGATTTTAGAGCTGTATTCCGAGGTACAGTTTTCTTTAAATGGAATATATTTTCAATAAAAAATTATTTTTACTTAATAAGTTTCATGCATGAAAAACAAAAAGAATTTGTAAGCAACTATTAATTTTCAATTTATTACTTTTTATTTTTCTTATTAAAACACCTAATTCTATCAATTTATTCCTACATTTATAACAAAACATTTTAATCAAATTTACAGAACCATTTTTTCTAGTAATGATACATTTAAATATTTTCAGGAACAAGATTAATTTTAAAAAAAGAAATTTATTTGGCTTGTTTGATAAAATTAATGTGATTTGTAAGATCTTTTTGTTGTGAAATATGCTTACTACCGTCTTTTCAAAGGTAGGATAGATTAGGGAGCACGTTCTCATCCATCAAACATCTATGAGAGTGATTAATATGGAAGAAACAGTGTCTGTATTTAGGGTGATATCTATTTGGGTGAACGCATATTCCTTCAGGTCTTTCCACTTGTAACCATGAATGCTTGTATCTATAGAGGTGACATTCTTAATGCCTAAGTAAGCACTTATGTAGGTGCAATATGTAATGATTTCTTGTTATAGGACGACAACGCTAGACCAAAATGGGCTCGCATACAGGAAGATTATCTTCAGCACCGAGCTATTAAGCACATGAAACGGCCAGTTCGATCACCGGACTTGAATCTCCTACAACATGTTTGGGATGATTCAAAAAGACGTATTGCTGCTCTCAAGCGTCCTTCTCAGACTCTTACAATGTTTATAACAGTTTTGCAAGAACAATGGTTCTCACTTCTGAGTGAACTCATAGATGACATATCTGACAGTATCTCTCACCGCTATATGAGCTGTTTTGTTTCTAGAGATGTTCATAATTGGAGGAACATATAGAACATATTGAAGACACTTTTTTCTGCACTAAACTGACGTATTCAATTTGTAAATTTTACACATGTGCTAATTTCTAAAACACCAAGATATTTTGCCTGATATTTTTTATGTTATTTTATACATTATTATATGTTATATAATGTGGCTCAGTTTCATTTCATTCTAGATGTAACTTTTAAAATCGTCTCTATTTTAGCGATTTTCCCTTAATATGAGAAAACAAGTTTAAACGAAATTGCAAAGAAGATTATCACATTAAGAATAATGCACAAATGATAAGTTATTATTATTTTCTTTAGAATTTTTTAGTAATATGATGTTAATTTTGCTTCCAATATTCAAAATATTTACATTTTTCTAAATTTAGTACCTACTTATCAACACTTTAGAAAATATTTATTTGAAAAGCTTTGAAACATTAGAGATTATTTAAAGAAAGCTTAATAAATATTTCTCAGACCTTTGATTTTTAATAGTTCACAATTTCAATTGAAGGGATCCGTCCTTTCCAATTGCTTAAAAATAAGAATGTGGGTAATTACATTAAAATGAATCAAAATTTGATCATAAAAGTTATCGAAGAACATTCAGAATGTTACTTGAAAAATCTTAACTTGATTTCGAAGTTTGCTTAGTCACAAATATAAAACACCTTTACAGTGGTTCTTTTATAATTTAAAAATCATTGAGTGTTTCTGAAAACAGGAAAGGAATTACAACGAAAATGAGAAGATTATAAGGCAGCCAACAAATTCACATTATCCTCCATTGTCTTTTGAGAATTTTAAGAATTTAAGTAAAGAAAGGTTTAATAGGTGCGGTATACATGTTTCAGAAGCTGAAATGAATTTTTGATTCCCCTTAAGACCTTTAGATCTTCAGTTTTAATTTTTAACCTCTGTTAGCGGTAGTAACACATACAAACAATCCTAACATCCTCCTCGAGTTTTGTTGAAAATTGATGGAGCACTTGGTTAGAATCCTTCCGTTTTCTGTTACAGGAACGGCCACATTTTATTTCTTCAAAGAGGTATAACAAGGATTAAGATTGTATATGCTCTGAAAGAAGAGAAAGGAATACCTTACAGAAGACATGTTAGAGTTTAAAATAAACATTCAGAGTGAACATAAAAGAAATAACTTAAAATGAAATTTCTTCTACGAATTTTTATGACGACAAAAATTCTGCACTTTGCAAGTTGGATCATTGTTTGTATTTAGTTCCAAACTAATTATGCTCTTATAAAAATTAATGATAATGTATACATGTGTTCTAAGCTCAAAAGTTAATAAAAGAAAATTACAAAGAGAATGTTAAGCAAAAGAGTTTTGATATTTAACTGAAAATTATCAAACAATTCATTATAATTTTGCATATTCTTAAATTTAATAGTGTTTGATTAAATACAAGTATATATATATATATATATATATATATATATATATATATATATATAT
>BMAW01043970.1:216286-257264 GCA_019974015.1 Nephila pilipes
TATATATATATATATATATATATATATATATATATATATATATATATTGACGTTGGGTGATGAGATTGTACATCTCGAATCTACGAGCTGGTTTGTCAACAGGGGGGTAATTCCATTACTGGATTCTATGATGATTTCGTACGAATTCAATGATGAGGCTCAACTTATTTTACTTCTTTTATTAAATGTTGAGATGGAGAAGGGAAATATTTACTCGTTAATCTATATACAGGTTATCCCTATTAGTAGTAAACAGTTCTTCAGAGACAGGTAGAGGGCGACCTAATTAATCTTATCCCAAATCGGTTATAGGCGATGGAACACGCTCTGGGGTTTGGACCTTACTTCATCGAGAGAAGAGCAGAGGGAAGTGGAGGAAAAAAAACGGGAACGAAATGTCACTCAGTTTTGTTTTGGAATAGGTGCCGCTGCATGAGCTATCACATGATGCTGATTCGTGGTGCCATCTATCAAGTAACTGAGGAACTGGTTTTACAGTACATTGGAAAACAAAATTAATTATTTGATAATTAGCTGGAAAATCCTCTCTCTCTCTCTCTCTCTCTCTCTCTCTATATATATATATATATATATATATATATATATATATATATATATATTTAATATCACCTCCAATATACACATCTCCTCCGTCCCTACGACATTCCATGCGAATCGACCATTGTTCGAAATAATGTTGGAAGTTTTCTTCTGTCAGCTCCTTCAGGATGCGTGCCGCTTTCTGTTTCACAGCTTCACCAGACTCAAATCTTGTTCCTTTTAACATAGATTTCATTTTAGGAAATTAAAAGAAGTCGCAGGGTGCAAGATTCAGTGAATAAGGCGAATGGGCTAACACTGGGATGTTATATTTTGTTAGAAACCTTTTCTCAGGCAAAGTGGAATTAGCCGGCGCATTGTCTTGGTGGAGAACCAGTGACTAGCAATTCCTTAATTCGAGTGTCTTTTTATTATTTTTTCATGGAGTTTAGCTAAAATGTGAAGGTAGTTTTGTTGATAAATAGTTTGACCTTCTGGAACCTAGTGAAGGTTCCCAATTCCATGAATATCGGAAAAAAAATCATCATTGCTTTGAATTTTGATTTGTTAATTCGAGTTTTCGTGGCTCTCAATATAAATGGCTCTTCCAGTGCAGGGATTAGTGCTTTGTTTCAGGATCATAAGTAAAAAACCACGATTAGTCACATGTTATTATCCTTTCAAATGAGTTTGGGTTATTTTCCATGACATTCAAAATGCCAGACAAACATTTTTGCGAGGTTTTGTTATTCAAACGTGAAAATTTTATCCGTCATTCAGGCGCCCACTTGTTTCATGTCTTCCAACAGTTTCATTAATAGCACGAAAACCTAACCAACGACCAAATTGAACCAGATCACCGTTTTTTTTTTTTTTTTTTTTTTTTTTTTTGATATTGTATAAATATATAACGCTGTCCTCAATTTGATATATATATAATGCTGGGCATTAAAGTTGCAACACCATGAAGGAAAGCGAATACCAAAAATATATTTATTGTACTTAAACAGAATGGCATGAAGACGAAATGATTAAATTTGCTAGCAGTTTTGGGGTTTACAAGGGTGAGAAATAAGTAGAAACGGCTACCACCTCTGGCAGATAAAACGGCCCTTAACCGGTTAGGCATGGAGTTGAACTGGGCCTACCTACGATTGAACTGGGCTACCTCTCACCCTACCTACGATTGAAACCTGGGCGTGCTGCAATGTATGCTGGTCATGTAAGATTTCGACCAGTGCGACGGGCAATATCACAGAATGATAATACACACTCTCGATAGGCAACGATCCAACCTCTATCGAATTCCGGCACCTTCTGGTAAGCATTTCTTCTTCATTTTCAAGGCATAATATTGTATTCTGAACAAACCTCCTACTTTATAAAACCCTTCACGAATGAGTAATCCACTTCCCAACTTTTCTTTCATGCAATGCTTCAGATGTCATTTCTCTTTCCTGCGTTGTCTAAACGCACTGAAATACTAATCAGTTGCATATTCCAACTTCTTCCTTTCATGTTACTTTTACGTTCGTCAGAACCCTTCTTTCTGGTGTTGCATTTTTAATGGTCAGCATTGTATGTATATGTATGTATATATATATATATATATATATATATATATATATATATATATATATATATATATATATAGGCCTCCAAAGGCAAAGGGATAACCGTTATTTGGAAATAACTTCTAAAAGTATATAAACAAATCAATGAAATTCGACCCCTTCTACATATATTTATTGTACTTTTCACTATTTTAGTTTATTTTTTTATTAGAAATTTATAAATTAATTTGTCAGCAAAAGAAAGACCCTAAAACTTGTACTTATAGAGATTAATATTAATTGACATCCAGATTTACACACCAGCTTGTTTCCAAGGGAATTGCCTTTGGTTATTTTTGTAAATTCATTTTAAATAATTATATAATTCTTCTGTTATAATTATAACTCTTTAATTTTTTCTTTTTTGTTTATTCCTTTTGTAATGTGTTTCATACTTACTTCTGTAAGCCCTTGAAATACTTTATGATACACGAGGATTTGATGGTGCTTTCAATATAATAAATTTATAAATTAAAAAAACTGTCTTACAATTTCCAAAAATAAATTTTTTGGATTTCATTGTAATTTATGTTTGAAAAAAGTCCTAATTTTAGTATGATATAAATCTTTTCCTTTGTAGAAAACGATCGACAATATCTTTACACTTTGAAAATCAAGCTGTTAGCCATCTGTAAGTAAACATACAATATTATATGGGGAGCAACAGCTATAACAACCCATTTAAAGACCTTACAGGAGGAATCAAAGCAGGAACTATATTCTTCCAAGGTAGTCCTTAAAATGTTTTGTCATATTCAAGGTGGGGAACGAGGAGGGCAGTCCATTCACTTATACTCTAATTAAGATAGTAAAGGTTGAAAATACTTACTAGCGTTAATGCCTTGTTCAATCAACATTAATTTAATCAAAAATTTCTTTGCATTAAAGGTTAAATTGACTTAAGAGGAAACTTATCAATAGTCTTGTTTACATACCTTGAATGTGAAGATATCTTCAGATAGCAGTAGTCGAAATTCTTCCTGTTGTCACAAATGATTTGCAATTTGAAGCAAATAAAGTTGCATTGCTCCTTCATAATTCATATCGGCTCATATCCCCAATAACTTAAATAATACTGATGCCCCAAATAGTTCGCAATTTAGTGAAAAGACTTCAGAAAACAACTAAATCACTTTATTAGCTACCTAAGGGGCTATAGTTTAAATTAAGGACAAAATAATAACCGAACATATTAATAGAATGTGTTTCCTGGATATCTTTTCATGTCAAAATAACTAAAAGAATGAATTAGTGAGCTAGTGAGAGAAATAAATGAATTAAGGAAGGAGTGAGAGAGCATGTGGGAGTGAATGAATGTGGGAGGGAAGGAATGAATATGTGAATGAGCAAATGAAAGAATTTATGAATGGGTGAATGAATGAGTAAGTGAATGAATTCGAGAAGTGTATGAGTGACGAACGAATGAATAAATAAATTCCATTCCAGTTTTAAATTATCGTTTACTTTAATTCTAATATTTAACTGAATAATTTAACCCTTGGGGGCTAAATTTGTTCTTTGAAAAAATTTGCATGAAACAATTTGCATAAAAATGTTATTATTAAATTATTTTAATTAATGATTTCTTTTTGTGGTTACTTTTTCTCAGCGAGCCTGAATCTTAGTTTAGAATTAAACAATAAAGCTCTAGCTTACCAACTGATTCGTGCCAAGTGAGCTCCTTCTCAAATATTAAAGGCCCAAACGGTTTTACCCACTTAATCTAAACCGGAAGCACTTCTAATCGAATTTAATCACAGAAGATCAGCTACTTCAAGTCACTCCAATTTCAAACGTGCAAGCGTCTACTTACTACTCACTAGCAACTATCCTCCCTCCCTTTCAACTCTATTTCCCTTTTATATCACTATCTTCAAATCAATTCAATATACTTCTTACCTTCATCTAATTTGCATAGATATCGAAAGGAGTTAGACATTTAATTATAAAGTTAGAAAGTAACTTCAGATGTTAGTTAGGTTCAGGAATAGAACAACGTATAGATATAATAAAGTTTCTGTTTCCTCACACAGACAGAACCAGGACCTTTAAAAGGAGATGTAATATGCAAGTGAGTTGAAATAACCTCTTCCTTGAAGCCTATTTTTTTTAATACAATCTTTCAAAATCATTAGATCACACTGGATGAGACATTAAGCTTTCAAGCAAGTTCGGGATAGGCATTCGTCAATCCCTCTAATTGCCCTCCGTCTTAACGAACTTTGTTACAACTTTTTCTTAATGTAACAACGTTACTACAAAAATCGAATATTGATAAACATTTTTTCGGAAAAATATACATTTAAAAAAAAATAGTCGAAGAGAAAATCCTGTGTTTCGTATTTAAAAAAAAAAGATTTTTAGGTAATAAAGAGGTTAATTCAAGACTTTCAACCTACACCATAATGATGATGCATTTTTTTTTATTATAAAAATTCAATTTCTTATTTTGTAATTAAAAAGGGGACCATTTGTGAACCTTCTCTAACTAACACCTGGATTTACATTCTGATTTTATATTTAAGTTTCCAGGTTTTTACCAATCAAATGAAACGTGGTTACGCAAATTAGATTATAAGAAGAACGGTGAATGAATTTTAAAGAAATACATGTAAAAGCTATGGAAGTTTGAGTATACTTGTGGGTAGTGAAATTAATAGTGAGTAATCGGTAGTTGGTGTAAGAAAGTGATCTTGATTTTATAGCGATAGCAGATTGATGGAGGTTAAGGATTGTTCATACTAATTCTGTGTATTGTGTAATTATGAAGTTTATTAGTGCAATAGCCAGATATGGTTATGCTGCTCCCAACAAGCTGAAACTGAAAATATGGAAAAAAGTTTGGAAATATGGTAAAAATAAAGATTAGTTGACAAGAAGGAGAAATTTGAGAAGGATTGCTAATTTATCCCAGGGGATGGGGTGTTACACGGGTTTACCTAAGACAGTAAACCCCATGAGAACGAAAAAGGTCACTGAGGTCCCTAGGGGTCGAAATACCCATGCCTACTTAAAGAAGGTAATCCCTGAGGGCCATATTGATTCCAGATAAGCTGGAATAGAACCTCTCCCAGTAGTTATGGTTCGACTCGCTCGAACCAGAGTGAGTTTCTAAGTATGAACTTAGTTATCTATTCTAAATAGGATTTCAAGTACTTTGAGGTTTACTCGGCTATGAGAGAAAGCGATCGTTCATGGTCATTGAGATATATTGTTACAATTATTTGGATTATTAACCGTCTTCCTCTTCATTTGCTTTGATAATTTAGTTACTATATAATGTTAAAATATTGACTGAGGAAACTAATGAAACAGAGGCGTTACATCATCTATTTAATAAAAGCAGGAATTGGAAAAATGCGCCATGGCTTAACTTTTGAAGGTAGCTAGTGTAATAATGTTTGTTGAACAGCCAGAACTGCAATTCAATGTTAAACTGTACATGCATATTAAAGATTAAATGAAAATCACAGATACTTGAAGATTTTCATTTTGTATTAAAAATAATGATTTTTTGAGATTTAAATTAGAAGTAAAAAAAATGGGTTTTTTTTAAAAAAAATCTAAAATTAAAAAAAGGAATTTTGAGAAATATAACATTAAACAGATTTATTTTTGAATTGATTACGATTTGCTAGACACAGTTATATTAATAAGCAATAATAATCTAAAAAAAGTTTGCAAAAAAGTTTAAATTTAAACAATAAGCTTTTTGAGCATTTTCATTGTGTGAAAGAAATGTGCTTAGAAATATAAATTTCAGTAAAATTTTAGTTCAGTTTCCCGAAATCCTATGAATTTATTAATTTTTATTTTAGAATTTATCTGCTTAAAGTCTTATAAGAAAAAATGATTTACAAAGTTGCAAACTCTCAACGTGCAGCCTTGGTCATTAAATTTATATTATTTTAATAGGGAATTATCTCTAAGCTGCTATTATACAACCAGCAATGTATGAATTTTATCTGGGAAGTACTTTTCAATTTATGTGTCCTAAGGAAAACTATCTACTTGAAATAAAATTCCTTTTTACATCAATTCTCTTTTTTTACTTGATTTATTTAGAATTCAAGCTATTGACTTCAATGATTTAAATGCACGAGAAATCTGCAGAAATCCATTCAAAAATTACGTATGCAAATGTATGGTAATCTCATTGGTACGAACGTGATTTGGATGTAAGGGTCTCAAATTTTTTTTTGGTAACGGGAAATAAATATCCTTAAATCCTCTCAAATTCTTTCGCAATTGAATATTATACTCTTGAGATTTCAAGGAGATACAATAACTATTCGTTTGCTTGCAATGGTATCTAAAGCTTATAGCTCAAGAGATCGTATTACAGTTTCATACTTTGAATAAAAACCTGATAGGTTTTGATTAGTAACACTCTATATGCGAATGCAAGTAATGAAGGTAAAACGATCCACATAAATGTTTAAAATGATTGAATGAATGTTAAAAAAATATTAAAGAGTTTTCCCGGAAAAGTTATTGAGATGAATTTGAAAAATTATCATATATATCATGCAGTATGTATTTATTTTATAATTACAGTTCAATTTTTAAAAGCTCTTATAAAACGGGCTGTGTTCATTTGTATGTATGGTCTTCCTTGTTCAACATTTGTATTGGAATTTTAACCCACTTCCTATCAATTGATAACGCTGAAATTTTGAATATACGTATAACTACGATGGCAGTAGAATACTATAAATATAGTTTAATAAGAATACTTATATTTTAACATTATAAATATAATTTTGATTTTTATTAAATTAATACAATATCATAAAATAAGTTTTTTCAAATGTAAAATAGCATGTATTTTAAGAGAATTTGAGGCTTTAATACTTCATTTAATTGCATTTATGTGGCAGCGGTAGCATATTGGTCATGGTTTCAGACTCGTGGCCGGCGGTTTTCTTAGAGTCGCGGGTGCGAGCCTTGGCCACTAAAGACTCTCCGTGTAGCCGGGGCTGATGCACGTTAAATTTGTCGGCGTCCGAAGTTGTCGTGGTGTGGAACTTAGGAGAGGGGGTGCCAACTCAGGTGTCATCCTCGTCACTTGACCGCGGTTCAAAATTACGAGGTCCATCGCCAATATAGCACTCGTGTTGCTTCTAGTGCAACTTAAATAAAAACTAAACTAAAATTGATTGCATTTATATGTAAGTAGTTTTAGAACTTACTTTATGAGCAATTATTTAGTTATCTTAGTTAAGCACTTCAAACTTTTATATATTATATATTATTTTCCATTTAAAAATTATTTTTCTACTTTTTAGTCCATCGTTATATAAATGCTTGACGAATAATTTTTTTGTACTTATATTTATTAGAGCTTTTATTAAGTATTATTCACAGAAATAAATTGTTTTAGATGCTTTTAAAAAAAAAAAAAAAAAAAAAAAGGACGTACGGTTTTATTCAGTTTGTCTTCAATATTAACTCTCGCAGAGTCAATTATACAGCCTATTTTGATTCTTATAAAAGTTAATTTTTACTTTTTGTCACTCACGTGTTTGGTAAGTCATGATAGTTGGCTGTTTATGTTGACATTCTTATTTATAGAGCTAACGAACAATTATTATGTATTTTTGAAATATTTAACGAATGCAGGTTTTAATCAAAATTTTAAATGACTAGAATTTCCCGTGTGTAGTGCCTTATTCCTTCCTTTGCTTCGAAAAAAAAAATAATCTAAGAAGTAACAGGTCTTATCTAAAGCGAATGCCTTAAACTGCTGAAGCTATTAATTTCATCATGTATTGATATCAATGTTAAATCTGCTTCAGTTTTTTGTGCTAGCATTCAAAAATTTTCATTTAGGTAGATTTCCGTTTGAGATGCAGTAGAGGACTGGGCTGTTAGCCAAATTATAAAATGATCGAATAAAATTACAATAGAATTACGTAAACTAAAATAAACTGCATATCATTAGAGATGAGGGGGGGGGGAATGTATAATTTTTTTAATGTTTTCCCTGGATAGCCTTGGTCTAAGTCACTGGTTTTCAATCTTTTTTGTGCATAATAACACTTTGGTGGAAACTAATCTTGCATGTAAGTCCTCCTGTAGTAAAATGTTCCCAAAATATAGATTTTGGTCAAATTATTGGATTAAACAGAGAATTTTTGTAAAATGTTTGGTTTGAACTATGGATGATTTCTATTTTATGACTTCCAGAGAGCCCATGTTTATTCTCTGAAATTTATGATATTAGGTTAGAAATAAAACAAAAGACTAGATAGATTAAAGAATAGATAGACCAAATAGAGGATAGATTAAGTTCAGACCACGGGCAGGTGATACTGCAATTTTATTTATTATACGTCAAATCTAGATGCAGGCTAGTTTTTATCATAGCTACAATTTGCATCTTAATTCCTTTATTTAAGTACATTATTTTCACTCCAAGTTGAAATTTACTTTTGTTATTTTTCACAATGTGCGAGTTGTAAATTCGTTTGATGAATGAAAGGACTATTAAGCTCTTAATATGATTTCTTGCGAGTTTGTTCGAATCTGGTCACATTCGGGAAAATTAAGTGATTCCTCAGGGACTCTACAAATTATCCTTCACCAGGGAACCAACTGCTTTCAGACACTGAATCTTCTTGCTTAATATTTTTTTTTGTTTCTGTTTAAATAATTAGAAACAGTATTTATACTACACAATACCATTGAGGGAATCCAACATTAACTCGATATTCTAACTTTATTACTGAAGGAATAAGGGAAGGGCTTTCGAGTTTCTCTTGATTATTGTGACTTTTTTTCTTTTCTAAGTAGTCCTTGTACCTATTGGAAGATATTCTTCCACCCACAAAGATATACGTATCCCAACCTGACCTATCCAAAGTATTTAAGTTTGTTTCCTCCTTATTATATTTTGTTTTTACTTTTCATTTTCTTGATTGAATGAAAAGTTTTCCCAGGGTTAATTTCAGTAATTTAGCAGAGTAGTAACGAAGTACACCACTCAAATTAATCTTGTATAGTTTGCACACATCAATACATTCCCTGTAGAATTTAAACATTTGACAAAGAACTAAATCAGAAGCACAAGCACAACGCACAAGATCCCATGTGAATTATTTCCTCAATAGAGTGCCCGATTGAACAAAGACGGTTAAAAGAGGGTCTACTCTATTCGTAAAGTTCTGCCTACTGTACCAGGTGCATGTTTTAAGTAGGTTCTGATTTGACATTAAAAATTGAGTGCAACTTTTCCACTATTTTATTTGTATAAGAATATCTGCTCCTTAATTCACTTTTCAAAATAATTACCACCAATATTAGGGCACTTAACATATCGTATAACTAGATTTTAAATTCTATCCTCATAGAAACATGACACTTGATGGGTCAACCACTAACAGAAAAAAAAAACACTCTTTGAAAGTTTTCGAGACTCATTATAAAATAAAAAAGAAATCGTAAAGCGTCTGTTTCCTCGAACTTTCGCATCAATATTCTGCACTAAGTCTTCAGTAATGACAAACGGTTGACCACTATACTCCACATCATAAGCGTTTGTATGATCATTTTTGAATACTCTCATCCATTTTCGTACCGTTTGATCAGTTATAGTGTTTTCTCCATATACTTCATTATGTGCTGATGAATTTTGACAGCTTTCACGCCTTTTGCCTTCAGAAAATGAATCCCAATGAGTATTTCATAATCGGTGGAATTTTCAATAATTAGGTAGTCCGGGATATTTTAAAATCGCACAAACAAACGTAAAAAAAACCCGAATGCTTCATAACTGGCGTCTGTGACTAACCAACAATAGCGCGATAGTAGCACTGCAGAGGCTATATTGAAAACGGTACATAAAAAACCTGCCTTATATATGCTGTTTTCAAAAGTTAGAAATAAAACAATTTTCCGAATTTTACACTCTACAGCTCAAAGTTTTGAAGGTAATTTCGTCAATTTGGAAGGGGGAGTAAATGCATATTTTTGTCTTTTATGAAACTAATTCATGATATAAGCAAAGAAATTCCGATGTATCTTGAATGTATGCAATGATATTCTTAATGGGTTATAATATTCTGGATTCACACACTCACACACAAATGCATTCGATTTTCTTATCATTAATTGAGGTAACTTTGAAAAAAATTAGATCGTTGAATATTTTTATTTGCAGCATTTAAAATATAAATGAATTTTACCATAAAAGTTAAAATAATGAGAAATTAAAAACACATATTATTTATAAAAAGGTTTAATTGTAAAAGTATTGTAAAAGTAAGATCACATTATTAAAAGTTGTACGCAGTTTTAGAGAATGCTTCTTATTCTTGCTCTGCAGGGTATCGATTTTCTAAATTTTTATTTTTAAGAAGGAAATATTTCAGTGTCTTTTAGATTTAGATTTTTATTTATAATAAAATATCTTATCATACTTTTGGGGAAAACATATTTTCCTGTTCCACGAAGAGTGTGATTTTATTACGAGGCTCGCTTTTAGTTTGACTGTTTAATTATTATTATTACTAGTCTTTTTTTTTACTCATTTCAGCAAATCCTCACTTATTTCTTGTAGATATTTAAGCAAATATGCTAAGAATGGAAGCTGAATTTCTTTCTAATATACATGGGAGTTCATAGATACGGCCTCATTGTTACTATCGCTTATTTTATTAACATCGCCCTTAGAAGCAACACAATTGTTGCGGACCTCTTATTTTTGAGCCTCGCTCAAATGACGAGGATGACATATGCGCTGGCATTCCCTCTTCAAATTTTTACAATATCCCATTAAGAGGACTTGAAGCTTTGGCAGATTTGAAGTGCATCACCCTCGCTACATGGTGGATCTTCCGTGACATAGTTAAGGATTCAAACTCACTACTCGATGGAAATATTGTCGGCCGCATTTTCCTGATCATGATTACTAGGCTACTGTTGCACTAAATGTGATCAAGAGAAAATATCAATCCTGTGGATTGCATTTCTTCCTGATTTCATGTAATTTTCAATAACACAAATTTATTTAATTACAGCTTGCATTTTCCCCCAATTCTATCAAGTTTTTTTTTTTTCAGTTATCTTTGGCTGAAATATATCTTTGTTATATACCTCAATCTGAGATTGTAAATTTTTTTTTATTTAAATACAGATAATTGTTTAATTTTTCCGTCTTGTTTAATTTCCATCGAACTCAAGAAATACTTAAGTTAGTTATAAATAATGCTTTACCTAATTAATGTATTAATTTCTCTTTCTCCAATTTTGAATTCCTAATTACCTTATAGAATCTTAAACGTTCAAAGAGTTCTATTGATTGATTTTAATGTCGCAATTCGGTCCTACACGAGGGCGAGTGACTTCATAATTTCAAGCCTCATTCAAATGATGAGAATTACTTATTAAAGAAGAGGATAAAATATATAGCAGACATATTAAAGACGTGGATTAGACGAAAAGACAAAGGATATTTGAAATTTTGAATTTGCCTCTGAACTTCTAGGCAAAAATAAATAAAAAAAATATGATATTGATTTTCGAATTTAAGGGGACTTAGTACCTTTGTACCTTCAAAAATTCGTTTTTTCAAATTTGTTTTCAAAAAATAGTGTTGAATATTAGAAGCAATTTAAAGCAAACAGCGGCAAAATCCTATAATTATTACGCTCTGTGCAACAAAAAATGTAAATGTCTAAATTGGCTTGTTCTATGTAATGCAATGTAAACAAACCTCTTTTTCCCAGTTTGTTATTTTCACACTTTCCCACAAGAACAAAAAAAAAAAAAATGTTTTGCATGCAGAGCTTTAAAATTTTACATGAGTGTAGTAGATATTTATTCTGTGAAATTCACTTTTGTTAATAGGATGATTAGATTTTATTTTATAACACGATACATGAAAAAAAAGTTACTAAATACAAACTTGATAACTTTTTCATTTTTTTTTTTAATTTAAGATAAGTTTAAAATTTGAGGTTGAATAAGGCCAATATTTAGCTTTAATTTGGTATAAAAATTATGGTTCTACTGTACATTTTTCAAATGTTATCTTGTGGGTAACGTAAGGTAAAATAATTTATTTTTTAAATTTTTGTACACATATTTCATGTTGTATAAGAAAATACATTAATGTAATAGCAACACTTTTACATTAATATATTTTCAATATAAACTAAAGTTTCAATATGAACTTTTACTTTTTCAATGTAAACTAAAGTTTCAATATAAACTTTTACTTTTTCAATGTAAACTAAAGTTTCATATTGAAATAAACAAAAATTGTTGATTTATGAAGAATCGAAAAGAGAGAGAGAGAGAGAGTTTGTCAAAATGTTCTACTTTTGATTTCGAAAGGTACTAAGTCTCTTTAAGAATGAAACTTATTTGTCCAAATCAATGCCTCTATCATTTGCATATTAAATGTTCAACAAACTTGATGCATTATTTCTTACAAAAATTTAATATCAGAGTTATATATGTATTTATTATATGTCTCATCTTTGGGTTTCTGGTTTTTCACTTATTTTAATTTCAATTCAAAATCAGATAATTTTACAACACATGTTTGCAAAGTAAAATCTGGAAGTATAACAACATCATTAAAAAAACTAAAAAAAAAAAAAAAAAAAAATACTTCATTCAAACTCCTGAGCTAGCAAAAAAAAATATTTTGTCAGTTGAGTGAACAAAGTTAGCAAAAGTAAACAAAACAAAATAGATTTTCAGATTGGAGCTATTCTTCTTTTTGAAATTTTTCGAAACACAAACAAAATAAAATACATCCAATCGAGCTTTTTATAAAAGTGTATGACTTGCATGCGAATAGGATGCACGTCGCGTGGTTTATTTTCTGAATTTATCAACAATCTCAATTTAATAAAATGACTTTTTGTTTCCATACAGCAGTGTATATAAGCAATGGCAAAATTTTAATCTCCTAAGTTTATTGTTTGAGCAGCAATATCATGTCTTTTACGTTTCATCCAATAATAAATGAAAAAAAAAGAAGAAAAAAAAAAAAAAAAAAGAAAAAGAACTAAGCAGTAAAAGTAAATAAGATTAGAAAAATGCTTGCGTATTTCTTTGATATAGTTGCCTCTTTTAGATAGCATTCTTGTGAAATACAACTTTTAAGGAGCAATTTTATTATTCTCTAACTTTCTATGGAGCAGCAGAACAAATGGGTAACTATTTCTTTTGCGATTAGTTAATAAGTAATGAATAAACAAAAGGAGTAAACTCGAAGGAATTACATAATTATTTTCTCACTTAATTACAAATGATAAAAGATTTCACATTGACTCTTGTGGATAGTTTTAATGTTCCGAATTAATTTAAAGATATAATGATGAGAAACATTAATGAATAGGTTATTCAATATAAAATATAGAATTATATCAACTGTTACAGAAATTAAGATGCAATTACACTTATAAAAGGACAACATAAGTCTCAAATTCTTCAATACAGGTAGCATTAAATTAATAATAATATATATAAGTACATATATAATTACAACAAAATATCATTTTACAACATTTGTTTTTCAAACCACAATCTTGATAAAACTTTAAGACTATGCTTTTGGAATTGTTAATTCAGTTTCAACTTAAAACAAAATAGTTGAAATAAATTTTAAAGAACTTTATAGGAATTTAAATGAAACTAAACTCACAAGCACAGAATTACTTGAAATTATAATGAAAACAAATGAAAGAAGTAAACTTGAATAGAAAATGAAATATAATATTTATAAATTCTGAATCTGGCTTATGATAGATCAGCAGGTTTAACACGTTTTACAGGCCCAATATTCCCCAACATTTAAAACATGGAAATACCATAAAGTTCAAAAGATTACTAAATGCTAAAATATCACTTCATAATATAAAAAAAAACAAATAAGAAATATGTAAATAAATAAAATACCAAAAAGTTACCCAAAGAATATTGAGAAAGATTTTCCAATATTTGATCAAACAGATTAAGAAAAGGAATAAAAAATTTTTCTGAGACAAATATCTTACAATAATAAGCAAAATTTAACACTAACAAATCAATATTTTCCCTCCTTGTGAAAAACGAATATGTAACATTGCCTCTATCAGGGAGAAAAAGTACTATTGCAGTGATAAATTTTAAAGGCAGCAAAAATGAAAAATAAAAGAAAGGAAGAAAGAAAAAAAATTAAAACAAAATAAATACAAAAATTTCAAAAAAAGAATTTTTAACCAAACCTAAGAGAAACTAAAAATTATAATTAAAATATTTTAAATGTTTCTTATTAAAATTCAAAGGAAATTCTTCATGCAAATAAATTGTCTTAAACCTCTCTACTCCATCCATGTTACTTTAAATATCCTGTGTTTTAGACACAATGTTCTTAATATTTCTTAATAATTAGCATAATATAAATTTCTGAATTTATTCAAGCTTAAAGAATTCTAAAATAGGAGAACTTTATGTATCCTGAAAGAGAAAAGGGCTCTTTTATTATATAAATTACATGAAATTTTATTATTTTCTAATTTTAAAGAAATATCTAAATGTTCTGCTTCATTTACATTAATATTAATTTCTGGTAAATTTATATAATTTAATAAAAAGACAGGAAAAGGCTTAATATCTTTATTATTATGAACTTGAATGAAAATTACATTATGAACATATCTAATGATTCTAAAACTATAATAAAAAAAAAAAAACAATCTTCATAAAAGTGTAGAGAAACCATGGCTAAACAATTACTTGCAGGAATATCTTGAAGCATACCTTTAATCTGTTTATATATCTTAATATTAAGAAATATATAATTCTCTTTTAAGATTAACATAACTTATTAAATGTTTTATATGCAATAAAATTATCGGTTTTAAGTTTCTTATGAATCTCTTTTAAAACTTTATTAAGGTACTCTATGTCAATAGAATAAAAAAAAATCTTTAAAATCATAGCTATAAATAACATAAATCTGTTTATTATCAATATATTTGGCTGTATCAGCACTGTTTTTATTAATAGCTGGTGCAGAGTAATATATGCATTTTATGAATATATATATATATATATATATATATATATATATATATATATATATACGAGGCGTGGCTATTAAATAGCGAGATTGAAGCTGTAAAACCTTTTATTTTGAAGTCATACATGTTTACTTATTGTTACCTTTAATGTACACATCTCCTCTATTATCACAACGCTTCATGAAAATCTTCCATTATTCGAAACAGTGCTGGAAGTCTTCTGTCAGCTTCTTCAAGACACGTACCACTTTCTCTTTCACAGCTTCAACGGACGAAAATCTTTTCCCTTTTAATGCAGATTTCACCTTAGGAAACTGATAGAAGTCGCATGGCTCAAGATCCAGCGAATAAGTCGGATGGTCTAACACTGAGATGCTGTACTTGGCTAGAAGCTTCTTGACAGACAATGCGAAATGAGCTGAGTCATTGCCTTAGTAGAAATTTTTCCGCCAAGCTGCCATCCATTTTAGTTGGGGAAGGGCGACCCGGTATGAATTATCTTCAACGTTTTCTAGGCCAGCTTGAAAACGCTGAAACCACTCAAAAACATGTGCATACGATAAGCATTCATAGACATATACTTCTTTCAATTAATTATAAGTTTCAATCATTGTTTTTTCAAGTGAAATTTCTCAATAGTTCGTTTCTCACTTATCATTTTACCGTCGAAACAAAAAAAAGGCAACTCTAATGTGAATGAAAGCTGCAGGTATACGGATTTGGGGGCTTACGGAAGCGAGAGGAACTGCATTCGAAAGAGAAAGCTTCACCCTGAGCTGATGTAGGTCTATTGCTCTTGGCGTATGCATATGTCTTCTGTAGTCGTGTCAGTGTCGTCATTTAATAGACCCACCTCGTATACATGTACACTAGTCTGCTAAACTTATGTAACAAATTCATTTTTCAACAAACAATGATGAAGTAGTAAAAAAGGTTTTTTTTGCGATCATTGCAATAATGATAACTCAACTCTGTTGAAAGGTAATGCGTTTGCAAATATTAGCACGATGGCATCAGTGAGGAAGTCACGAACACGTAAAATCAGCTCCCGCAGTGCAAGGCAACATAAAGAAAAAAAAAAGTACATTTCCATAGATTCTTCTGCACGTGAAAGTGTGATTGTACGTGAAGTATAACTACAAGGAAAATCATAACGCCTTTGCATATGGTAGAATGATTGGCAAGTTTGAAGAGAGGCGTAGTTAGACGTCGTTTCACGATCTTGAAATCCGTTCCAAAAGACACATACAGCTGTAAGAAAGGTTGTTGGTAGTTGGCCAAGGAAAACAACTATGTCTGATGAACAATACATCATCCTGCAGATAAAAAGAGACAGAAATTTAACAATAAGAAATATTGCTCAACAAGTGATTACGACAATCTGATTACAGATGTCCCAGTTTACTGAAGCCAGGCGATTTAAAAAAGGTGGCCTATTCGTCAGTAGTCTAGAACGCTGTATCTTTAACAGCAGTCCATCAGTGGGCCAGTTTATAGTGGTCTGCGTGTCTCATTAATGGTGTCACGGCCTTTTTACTATTGAGAATAATTTCATTCTGGCACACGATACTTGGCGCCAGTTGATATGGAGAAAGATAGGTAGACGCTTTCATTGAACTAACATCAGGGAAAGAGACTGTTGAGATAGTCCTGAAGTGATTGTATGGAGAGGCATTTTGTTGAACGGACAAAATTCCCCATTTTCGACAGAGATTCAGTTACTGGAGATCATTACTGTTATGAAGGTATCTCCCAACCACCACGTGCGTCTTTTTTGGGGTGTCGTGGGTTCCGACTTTTTTTTTTAACGGATGAGAATGCTCTGGCACACAAGACTCATGCTATTAAGGAGCTCCTAAAAAGTAAAGATATTCACAGAATGTATTAGCCACAGTTAAATTCCCTTGAATATGAGTGGGAAACTTCAAGGAAACGTCTAGAAGCCCTATATTACCCTCCTAAAACCAGACAACTAAAATAGATGCTCTTTGAGGAATACCCCAAGAACTGTTAGATAATTTGGTATTGAGTATGAACATAAGGTGCCGCGCTACCATTGAAGTTAATAAAAGTTATATTGGTTACTAAGGTTCTTTAGTTTGCTGCTCTTCTTCTTGACCATTCCGTCAATAAAGCCTTTTCTACTTCATTCCGTATTGTAAGTGTCCTATTCCTTTTTTTTCTACTATACTTTCCTCATCCTTTGAAAATTACGCCTCTGTAGTACAGTTGTAGTGGATTTCCAGTTGATTTTTTGCAGCAAAATTATAGCCTAAATCAGAAAAAAGTTGCTTAGGTTTCTCATTATAGTACAGAGAGAGAGACAGACAAATATATATATATATATATATATATATATGCTGCTAGACGTCCCTATGTGTTTTACAGCGTGGTCCAACTATTTTAGGATCAACATCAATCCGAAGATTCTGTGTCCTGAAGACATGTTCTATGCCGACCATGAGTTACAAGATATTCTAAAGACTGTTTTCTATTTCTGTCGACCTGAAGGAGAACAACCATTACTGTACCGCAGCTCATTGCAGACCACTTTGTTGGATCAGGAAGAAGAATTCCCTTTATTACGGTGAGAAGTCGCCTTCACAAATCTGGTTTCTATTCAAAACGACCAGTTGTGTGTGTCAGCCTCAATTGATGACAGAGAAGGACACACTTATGTTGGGCAAGAGGACACGTTTCCTGGACCAAACAGCAATGGACTTCTGTACTCTTAGCAGATGAGTCCAGATTCACACTGGAGAGCGATTCAGAGCGTCTACTGATCTGGAGGGAACAACGCACCAGATACCATCAAGCCAACACTGTTGAAAGACACAGTTATAGAGCTTGTGGAATTATGGTTTCGGAATGGATCTCACTCGGTAGTCACACTGACCTGCATGTGTTCCTTGGAGAAATCTGATTGGTGTGAGATAGAGGGATGAGAGTCTTTATCCATATGTCTGCCCATTTTCTGGTGCTATTGTTAACGATTTCGTTCTGATGTATGATAATACAAGACCTCACCGAGTGGAGGTTGTTGAGGATTATCTTGAGGGTCACGGTTTGGAGCAAATGGAATGGCCAGCTCAATATACATACCAGAATCCAACAGAACATCTTTGGGACTATCTTGGCAGACAGATTGCTATTTTCAGTCCTCCTCCAAGATCGTTACACGAGATAGAACAAGGCTTATTCCGTGTCTAATCTTCGCTTCTCATTTAGGTGTTCAACAATTTAATTTACTGGATAAAAAGTTGATGTCACCAATGCATTGAATTTACAATAATTCATTTTAGGGGAGGATACATTCCTTATTAGAAACATTTTTTGTAATGTTTCTATGATATTTTACAGCATAAGAATGTGATGTACTGTTTTCTCCAAGAATGGACTTTTCCACTAAGAGTACTTTTTGTGTTGTAAATCATTTTCGCATTAAACTTATGTAAATTTCTTAGAAGAATTCCATAAATAACTTTTTATTGCAAATTTCCTCCAAATTTGTTGTTTCTGCATTCATTCCTTTGTAAATTAGACGCAATATATATTTATATATATATGCATATATAACATAATCAGTTATAATTAGATTGGGATAACTATGAATTGTTACTTTCAGCAATACAATAATGTAAAAAAGTATATTTCAATAGAAATCTTTCTACAACTATGAAGTATGTCCATTTAAGAACTTAATGCTAATTAAAGTGTTTAGTAGTCAACCATAAATTGAATTAAACTAATTGTTGCCAAAAATCTTTTGTTTTCTTGCTCGAAATTTTGTTGCTAACCTACTTAGCATCAATTTTAAAAAAGTCTTTTGGGTGGTATTCCTAATAAATAAATGAGAAATCTGGAATTTTTTTTTTTTGAAAATTTTTCTCTCTCTATATATATTAATCAGTACAATGAAAGTCATTCACAAATTTCATTCACTGTAATTTTATTCAATTTAAGAAAGCAATAAATTTTGTTCCTTAGATCTGAGGCGTATATAACATCATTTATATAATCAAATGACTGAAAGAAGTCTACTAACTAATTAAAAGTATACACCCCCCCATATATATATATATATACATATATATATATATATAATATATATATATATATATATATATATATATATATATATATATATATAAATGTGTGTGTGTGATTGTGTGTAAAATTTATATTTTAAATATACACTCTATGGCAAAAAAAAACTATCTGCATCTACCAGGGAATGTTGATGACCTAACCTGACAATTGGAGTAAATTTGGTAAGAAATTCCGCAGGAGGCAATCAGGAAGCTTTATCACTCTTTGCCATGTCGTGTGGCAGCTTGCATCCAGGCTAGAGGTGGATCAACACTTTATTGAGCTCGTTATTTTGTAACTATATAACTCTAAAATAAATTATTCAATTTTTCTGAAATTTTAATCATTTTCCTATCCTCCAATTTTCGCCTCAATCGGACAACTCCTTCTTGGTGCGTCATTTTGTTTGTTTGTTATAGAGTGCATTTTTGGAGCGTTATTGTTTACTTAAAATAATAATGGCAATTTCTGATATAATTTCTCATATCTCTTCTGATCAATTTCTGAATCTCGAATACTACCTGATAGAACATGATTAATCAAAATATGTTTTCAAATAATAATAACATATATGTTGTCTTTAATATAATCTATAACAATATATATATATATATATATATAATTTTTTTTAGAATTTGTAATTTGATTCAATAACCTTAGCAATTTCGCTGTTTATTCGATAATTTTAGATTCTGAATTTTAAACTTAATGCCCTTCAGGAAAGCACCGTAAACTCCATGGCCCATGCATGTCAAGCTTTGATGCTTATGATCATAAGCACTTTGAATATAGTTATGATGGACGTACACAAGCAGAAACCATTGTTTAGCATAAATACGCCATGTGCATGGGTCGTGGCGTTTAGAACATCTTATTCTTATAGCCGTCTGTGTTGGTGACACAATTGAAGTGGCATATGAATGGACTGAAGCGTTAAAAATAGACTCGGAAATCTTGTCATCTATTGCGGGCAACTATTTGGAAATACAGAATCATGCGAACAGCTAACAATTGATGGACAAGTAAATTTTCATAAAAACCTTCATATCCCGTATTTATGCTCGCAATTTCTGTAATTTCAGACCTATATTTTCGAAATTATACCCACCCATTTTCTTTCTTTTTTGATCCACTTGAAATATCTTCCACAAATGGAAGATCAATTTTACTGCTGAGAAGTATCATTTTGGAAATTCTTTATTTATTAATAATGTCTTTGAATTGTTATTGAATATGTTTGCTAAAACTGTGAGTACTGTTTGTAGTTCTTCGATAACCAAAAGTTAAAAGAAATGTTGAATTGAAAATATAATGTAAATGTATTTTGAGATTGTAAGAAGTATGATATTTTTAAAAAATTAAAGTTACAACTATAAAAGATTAAATAATGAAAAATCTAACTCAAAATTATTTTCCCGCCTTATTTAATTTATTTTACATTAACATCGTGCTTGAGTAACACAGAGAAATAATGGTAAAGGACCACATAATTTTAAAATCATGATGAACTGATATATGGATCTAGGTCTGTATGATCTTGGTACTTGTGATTAATTCCGTAAGTTTTAATAAATTAGTATGCTATCATTTAACTAGTTTTTTTTTCTTTTAAAATCACTTATAATTTTGAATATTTCTAAAGGATAAAAACCAAAAAAATTCTATGAATTTCAACAATGCATACATTTTAAATTCAAATTAATTTTACGGTGAAATGAATTAAAACAAATTCCTTACGGGAAACAAATTTAAGCATCTGACAGGAAAAAAAATGAGATCATATGTTAATCAAAATATATCAAAGCCTGCATGGAAAAAAATCGAGTAAAAAATATCTGAATCTCAATCTTATGCTTGTAAGGAGCCATTTAATTTGTTTATGTTAACGACATTTGTTTTGTTAACTCTTCACCTTTTATAATTAAGATTTCATCATCAATTCTTTAGAGATTTTTCTTAGTTAATAGAAGACTTTAAAAGTCTTTTTTTCTAAGATTTGCAATGGCTGATATCTTAGAACTTAATTAATATAAGAAATTTGGCACCCATAGGTTTAAAATTCATTTATTTCCTTTCTAAAAAAACCCTGAAATAATGGCTTATGATCATATATTTCTTAAGAAAATTTAATATAATTTTTCTGTTTTCTCCCCCCCCCAAAAAAAAAAAAAGACATTTCAATTTATACCTCAATTTTTATCTATGATTGACTTGGAAAATGTTTATAACTGGTATTTAAATCAGAAAATTGAGACAAAGTTTCTTAAAAAAATATTTAAGAATATTCATTGAAATTGAAATTACAAAATATTAAAAAAGCAAGATATTTTTTCTTCTTCAGGTTACTTTGATTCAGAACTAAAAGAAAAAAATATATCTGAAAAATGCTTTTTTTTGTATGCATAAACTGGCAGTAAAAAGAAATGGTTACGATTCAGATATATCATAATAATTTGCAGCTGACTTTATAAACTACAATTGTCAATAACTTTGGACACTTCCCCTTCTTTCCATTTTAAAAGGAAAAACAGACTCTAGTCTGGGTCATTTTTATTTACTAGTATTGTTTCTATTGTTTTACTGCATATTGAAAGATCAGTAAGAGAATAGCGTGAAAAAATAACGGTGTATTTTTAATTTCTAATTTCGAAAGTATCCCATTTTTAAATTGGAAATTATCAGTTATAAAATAACTTAGATTAACCTAAATGTATAGAATAAAAGAAACCTTTAAAAGTCAAAAATTGAAGCTATTTAGTTCTGAATCATTTAATATTTTTCCTCTTGAACTATGTTGAATAACTGAAAAAAAAAAATAAAACGAATGATACTTAGATACTTAAAATAATTTTTATTTGAATAGCGTTTGAATTAAGGCTTTGTAATTTTCACTTAATAGATTTCGACGAAATATTGCATAATTTTAATTCGCTTAGCTCAATCATAAATTTACTGAATAAACTTATTTAACCTCAAGAATAAAATAAATATCTATTTTCCTTCAGATATTTAATTAACATCTTATTAATATATTAAATTTGAATAATAGTATGAATGATTGTGTGAACTTTTCTGTGTGTTTTTTTTTTTTTCAAAAAAGAATTCTTTTCAATAACCTTAATTTTATTTAAAAAGTCAGTTCAGTTATAAATAAGCTGCCTAATAAAAACTAAGAATCTCTAAAATGTAAATGGTAGCTGATATTAAAATTATTTGCAAAATGTAATGTAATTATATGCAAAATAGGAATTAAATTCACCCAAAAGCTGGTTAGTAAAATATTAGAAAATTGTATACGCGCGCGCGCACGCACACACACACACACACACACACACACACACACACACACACACACACACACTACCACACACACACACAATATACACACAAAAATATATATATATATATACATATATATATATTATATACATATATATATATATACATATACATATATATAGTATATATACATATACAATAATAATAATATCATCATATATATATATATATATATATATATATATCCTTATTAAACTTTTATTATTAATTATTATGCATATGAATTCAAATAGTTTTACAATTTATTAAACTTATCGTCTTAATGCAGTGGAAAAATAGATTTTAAGAAGAGAAATTTGAAGAGTAACTGAATTTAATAGAAGAATGCAGCAAACAAATATTAACTTTTAGAAGTAATTTAAATAAACTAAACATATAATTCCAATTTTTGATGTAGAAAGGTTTCCTTTATCCTATATGCTTAAGTTAATCTATATTGCATTACAGCACAGAAAAATTCCAAATATAATTTAAAGAATTATTTTTATTTTATGGAAACAAATTTAATTTTTTTGAAATGCAAATATTTGTAAATTTTTTTCAAGCATTCATTTCCAAAAACTTTTTATAATTTTTTCAAACTGCTGCAATTGTTATTTCAAGGAAATCAATTTATATGTAACTGAAAAGTTTCTCGACTTGGAAAAACTCAACTATAATCACTTCCATAGGAACAAAGATCGGAAATAAATTGCCTCCTCTTGTATCAGGGGCATTTCAATTCTTCACTTGTGACCAAAGCGAGGATTTCCCAAAAAAAAACAAAAAAATATTCCAGTCAAAAGTAAACTGTCTTGCAACGGTTGAGTGAATATCATTTTCTGTACTTTAGAAAGACATGCTCCAACCCACGAGAGTCGTAAATCATCTCGAAAGAAAGCACCTTTTGAAGTCTAACTCCTAAATACCCTTTAAAGCATAACTAACAATAGTATTGCCGGTCATGGACGTTCAGGCAGAATTTTATCATACAAAAAGAAATAACTTATCGCCATCCATTTCTAACTACCTCAACTAATAGGCTGGACACTCTTGATTTTTGAAATTCACGTTCAGGCGTTACCCCTAAGAGTATATAAAGCAGAGTTTACTTCCTATATGTATCATACATGCACTTTGGTATCTAGAGTTCACCCTTTCTCCATCATGTCTCCGCTTGTCTTATCACCCTTTTGCTTAATTGTGTTGTTTGCCTTCACCTATGCAGGACCCGTGAGTAAGTAAAGTGACTGATTCTGTAAATGCACTTAGTATTTCCAGTTTTTGTATTTAATTTTAATTTTCGAAATGTGCAAATGTTAGCGAACTTGCGTAAAATAGTAATCATAATTAAATTTTGGTGAGTATTTGTATATTTTCTTTTTGAGTCAACAGCGAAAAAGAGGTTTATGTGTAAATAGGGAAGTGAGTATGATTTTTTTTTATTTGTGCACAACACATTAATTTGGTTTACCTCAAGACTTGTATCATTACGATACTTACGGTAAGTAGCTAAGGTTTTTTTCAGATTGCTAAGTGGGCTTTTAATTCTTATTTTTATATTATTTTCCTTAAAGTATATAGATATACACACTCAAATATGTATACCCTAACTTTCATCTTTAGGGGAACTTTTCCGTAAGCTCTAAATTCAGTTCGAACATGTTCGGTATTATTATTATTTTTTTTTGGTCTGAGATTTAACTTTGATGAAACCAATGGTGGTACATATTTACGTTTATTCAAGCAAAAGTTTGGACTTTCTTTTGATTAAGTGAGATAATTTTACAATATTTTAGCCCCAAAATATTTATTCGAAAACAAAAAATAGATCAATAATTGAACATAAATAAAGCATTAAGAACCGTGAAATAAATGAAAATCAGAGAAATTAAAAAAAAAACATTTCTTGAAATCATTTTATTTCTCTTTCATCCCTACTAGCGTATTTTATTTTATAAGAATTAGAATTTTATGAGATTCTGAAATTATGAAATGTTTATTAATCAAAATCTTACTATACATTTAAGATATAAAAACAGCTTCTTCAAGCGATACTGTACTATATTAGAAGTTTTTGATTAAATTTAACAGAAGATTGTTGCATATAGAAATTATGTTTTGAAATTTATTTTTAACATATTTGTTTTTGTAAAAAACAAAATTTGGATAAATATTTATAATTGAAATTTTTTCATAACTTAAATTGGGTACTGAATATTATTTAAAGTTAAAATTGATTTTAGTGCTATATTAGAAGTATATATATGTACAATTTTCTCCTTTGATATTTAATTCCTTTCTCTATACTATTATTTAAGAGAAATTTTTAAATTTAATTCCATTTTGTAGCGAGTACATGTGCAATATTTACCAGGAATATTCCTTAGGGAAAAAAAAAAAAAAAAAAAAAAGAAATCTCGAAAATTTAGCTATTCTATTTGAGTTTGCATTTGAAAAATAAAATTGCGTGTTATTCGCATATATTTTGAATTAATTTATTGATATCATTACAAGATAGAGCAATCGAATAATGAAATATATACCTTTCCTTCATATTTAAATGTTCATATATTAGGGCTATTTTGGGACAATGGATATATTGGAGGAATATTAAGTAAAAATCGATTATGGTAATGCCCATACAATTTTTTGGAAAAAAAAAGTTAAATATGTTCCATGAAACAGATGACCATTCTATAACAAGTTTATCAGCGAACTGAATTCAAATATAAAAGACTTAAGAGTACAAGTAGAAACGATGTACAAGAATTTTCTCTTCCTTTTTCTGCTCTATTATTTCTTAACCTTGATCTTTGATTTCGTTCCTCATCTTTTGGTAAAACCTTTTTGGATTCTCTTTCTTCCTTGTTTTGTTGTTCGTTTCAAAATATTCCATTTCTCGAAAGTAAGATAAAATGAAATTCAAGGTATCGTCTATAACACATTGTAACAGACCAACAATAGTAAAATTGAATTTTTGTTTTTATATTTCTATATCCGTTTTCGCATTACCCATGGGTGATTTGAAAATACTTTCCGGGAAGTCATTTCTTATCAGAAAATTCAAATCAGATTTTTAAATTATTGAAGATTTTTGTTGAAGGAATTTGTAGGCATATGATCGAAGTTTTTCAGTGAATATTTCATGTATGTACTTAGAATATTATCCGGTTTTATGCGTAAGGAACAAATGCTTCAAAAGTGAACTAAAACAAAAAGTGGGCAGAATAATGTTTACCAAGCAGTTGATTTGCTAAAGTAGTAGCTATAGCAACAGAAAGTAGAGTACTGACACTCTATAGATTTCTCTTTGAATTTTCCATCCAATATGGTAAATATGTAAACAGCAATTTGAAACAGCTCTTCATAAATCCCTTATATGAAACCGCATAAAACTTTAATGCAAAACATTTCTTTTATAATCTATTTAGAGCCTTATAATTATTTCCCTCGTCTGAGCTAGATATTGCATTGAATTAAATAACTGGGATAAACATTTTATGGCTTTATATTCGGAATCTGCTTAGTTTACAATCAAATTCTAATACAGAATAATTTTTTAAATAATTTGAGACTTCTTGTTTAATAATTTTTATTAAAGTATAGTAAAATTAAATAAAATTGTAACTTTGAAGAATTATCAATGAGTAAACATTTTTTAAAGTTTAAAAATAATTTTCATTTAATATGTACTTGTCACTATCTAAAATTTTTTTTGTCAATTTACGATTAACAAATGCGACATCAAAAAATTATGAAAAAATGACATTACTTTAGAAAAATATTAAAAGTTATAAAATAGATAAAATAAAAATAAAGGATTATTTAACTTTTGTTTCTGTGAATGCGCTATTTGTTGACGAGTGTACAGGAAGAAGGCTATTTGTGTGACACAGGTTAGAAAATACTTCCATTCCCATTCTTTCAATCGATATTTCGGTTTCAATTTTAGTATAGGTGCAAATAGGTTTATAGAAATAAGTGGATGCTTATCTAAAAGAAATTTTAAAAATTATTTTTCTATAAATCAACATATATTTCTTTCTAATAAAAAATCAAATTTCCTAGAATAAAAATTTGGTAGCAAAAAAGTTGAGAAAATTTTATAAATAAACTAGAAGATATTCTTTTCCAAGAGTGTTAATTGTATATCATTTACATGTTTCAAATTATTTTAATAAAGACCGTGAATGGAATTTGGAACACCTTTAAATTATTGTTTACATATGAACTGTTTACGAAGTGGTATTGTAAAGTTTAAATTATTTCTAAGACGAGAAATCTAGATTAAATTTATTCTGAATATTAATTGATCTTTATGTACTTAGTGTTGTAATTTACCGCCATTAATGTTGATTTGTTTGGTTCAAGAAGTCGTATATAGAAGTAACCTACAAAATCGTAAAGTTTTAATTACTATACCGGCGTTCCGTAAAGTTTTAATTATTACTAAAATAATTGAGATATAAACTTCATTTTTATTTATTATTCTTAAGACTTTTACACTTAGTGACTATTAAGTGTCATACTTTTCTCCCAGTTTCTTGACCTTTCGAAGACCGTCATTGCAGAATTCAGCAGATTAAACTCTATCTGTATTACTTTAATCTACGGTGACTAAAGCCAAACAAAAATCACCATTAATAGCTGTAATTTTTAACATCATATACATAAAGATAAATTAATAAACGGAATAAATTTTATCCAGTTATCTCGATTATTTCGTAGTGATTATTCAGAGGCTAAAGTTTATTTATTTTGAAATCTGCGTATTTAATGTTTTGTGTTTTAATAAATTTAGAATTACTGGTAGCTGATGACATAGTAATATAATATTTTTGTGTTTCTTAGGATGCATGATTGATCACATCAATTATCATAATAGATGCTTTTACAAAGTATTGCGTATTTAATAGCTATAATTGGACGAGCTATTTTCAAAATTGATGAAATATCGCTTCTACTTATTGATAAAGTATAAATCCATGGAAAAAATTAATTCCTCTTGAAATAAAAAGAAATATTTACGACATTTTGTTATAAAATTGAAAATTTATGCAATTTTTATTCAACATTAAAGATTGCTAAATTCAAAATAATAATATTTCGCAATTTATAATTTATTCGTCACCAATTTGTGGTTCCAGGAGGGATTTAAAATTATTATGATGTATGTGAAGGTGGTATAAAGTGTGATAAATCCACTAAGTCGTTATATTTTAGTTTTAAGACTAATATTGTTTTTTTCTTCTTTTTTATGTATACTGACGCAAACTCTATATATTATTAGTCCCTCCTGGCGTGGTAGTAAATGAAGTTTTGAATAGTGAATCCTCATACATTATTGTTTTATAGACATTTTATCTGAGGTAACAATTCTACGTTAATAATAAAACACACAAGAAAACTCTTATTTGTTAAAATTTTAGAGATTTATATATCCTACGAGTATTTCTATTTGAATTCTGCGGTGGTAGCCTAGGGGTCATGGTCGAGACCTTCAAGTCAAGGGTTCGTTGAAACTAAAGTTCAGATGTATAGGTTGGTGATTCACGATAAATCTGTCAAGTATCCAAGTCTTCTCATTGGCATGATTTAGAAATTTGGAGAGGGAGATGCCAGTTCAGGTGTCATCTTTGTCACTTGATAGAGGTTTAAAATTAAAAGGTCCTTCATCATTAGGCCGTGTATTACTTCTAGTGCGACTTTAATCAACAATAAATCGAAAAACAATCAATTTGATTGAAATTCTTAAAATGGGACTTCAGCTCCTTTCAAAATAAAAATCTTAACAATGTATTAAGCAGCTAATTTTTTTACAAAAAATATTAGTTGCAAATTGCTTCAAAATGAAGGAATGTAAAAATTAAAATAGTCAAGTTGATTTTTGTAGAAATTGAGCTTAGGCCACTTTTAAAACAAAGGGTTCAAATAAGAAAATTCTAGCCCATTGGCAAATTTTGTGAATATTTAATAATATGGGTGTGCACTCTCTTAATCCTTTATAAGACCATTTTTTCTAGTAATGATGTATTAAAAAAAATTGATATAAAAAAACATTTAGTGTTTATTAGACAAAATTAATTTGATGTTTAAGATCCTGTCCTGGTGGGAATTATGCTACCTACCACCAATTTTGGGCCATTTAAGGTCACTTTATATTTTTATAGCTTTTAATGTTGCAATAGATAAAACGAAAAAAGGTTTATTATAAAATAATATCTTCATCAATATTTATAAAGCAATATCTTCCTTATCTCACGTTATCTTTTAATGCTTAAAATTGATGAACTTAATGATAAGAATACTTCCCAAAAGTATAGGAAGGGTTAACAAAATGAAAGTGAAATGAAGTGCATATGTGGTTCCTTCAGCTGCTTGACAGAATCAGGAGTTGAACTAATAAGTTGAACTAATTCCGAAGAAAATTATAGAACCGGTTTGTATTTGCCAGAATAACAAAATCAATTTTAAGAACATATTTCGAGAACAACGTAATATGCATTGTCATTTCATCAAATAATACACGTGCCTATATTTAATAAGACTTTATCATAAGTTCACTTTAATCAAGCAATGGATGATTCATCACATTCTATAATTAGGCACTGATCCAGCCGTTCACTTTTCGAATTTTTCCCTGCAGATTCGGAAGTTAGTTGACTTCGGCCACCAGGTCGCATTTTCTCCATGTGTTTATTATCAGCTTTCATTTCAGTACCGATTTTCTTCTCTTCTTGTAGGTTATATATCATGTTTGTACAACAGTAGAACTGTGTACTAAAGTGTACGGTACAGTAAAATGTTCTGGATACCTAATATGTGTTCTTCAAATGCTAATAAAACTGATAAAATTAAGTATGTGACTTTCGGTACAAAGCAATGATTATAGATAATTAAACGTTTTGTAAAGCTTGTCACAGCATGTTTTAATTATCATTGTAGTGTATTAATTTTCTTTTTGTATTGTGTTTTTTTACCAATTCAAGAATATTTAATTTAATTTGGATTCTTTGTTTGAATTTAATTTAGCTGTTTCTAGAATGACTAAGTACTTTGTCGGATATTTATATCGTCAGCACAGCTTTAAAATTTGAATTACCACACTTAATATATGCTTGAATAATTTAAATTTTTATTTAGAGTGATTTGTCTTTGTAATTCCCTTTAACAATATTGACTCTCGAAAATCAGGAAAAATCACCAAACTGTCACGGCCAGGATTTCCGATCCTTCCGGATTAAATAGGGCTTACTGCATAATTTTCCATAATAAATTGAAAATGTTATTTGTTAAATCATAACTTAGTTTAAATTGATTTTGATGTATAGGAAACATATCCTAGATTTTAAATAGTATACTCCGTAGAAATAAACTAATAAATTAAAATCTCCTTTGTATGTTTTCGCACATGTACAAAGTACTGGGCAGACAAACTAAAGGGAAATAATTTCTTATGCACAGTCTGTAAGAGATTATACTTAAACCTTATTTTTATTACTTTTCATTAGTCTTAAATTTTATAAAAAAAAAGATCGATAAATCAATGCTTTTCATAAAATCAATTATTTCAGAAAAACTTCACGTTTTTTGCAAAATTAGAAAAAGTTTCCTCACAGTACTTTCTGGAAATTATAGCTCTGAGTAGATGTGCTAAACATATTTTAACATTTCTTCGAAATTAAAACTTCTGAATTATATTTGCAATCAATCACAGTTATTTCTTTCTATTTTAAATGATGACTGAAAGTGATATAAAAGGGTTCCGATGTTCTTGTTATGTAGAAAATCAGTTAGAGCGCTTTACATATAATTTTTCATAACTTTTAGAAATACTATTTAACTACAGATGTTAAATACTATTCAGGGAACGAAAATTGCAAATATATTAGTTTCTTAATAAAGCGTCAGAGGGTAGGAATTTTTTTAAGCTTTTGTAAAACATTTTATATGAATCGTTAAGGCGTTTATGTACAAATTTAAAGATAATGATTGCAACATTTTTCATTTAGTAAAGCTTAACAAAGTAAAATTGTGAATAAAAAGGTGCATACCTTCGTTTTTTTAATTGAATATTTTGTAAAAAGAATTAACTCTTAGTATTACATCATGCTAATTAAAAAAATAAAGCCTAACATAATTCAGAAAAAAAGAGAGAAATGATTTTTCAATCCAAGCTACATTCTTTGTTCAAAATAATTCACTAACTCTGGAAGATTTATCCAGATTACTTTTTGCATCATTACCATTTGTTTGATAAAATAATCCAACAACAAGAAGCACTTCTCTTGATTCCCAGGATTTTGTGTTGGACATTCATCGACGTTATCATCGCAGTAGCTTAAGATCTTTATTGTTTCCTGCTGCTGCTGAATCAATAATCGACTAAGGAGCTTGTCTGAAGTTACGACTTCATTGTGAAAAGAAATCATTTCTTTCATGATTTTTTTTATAAGAAATAAGATAAGTAAAAGATTTATTTTCTTGAAAATTTCTTCATTTCTACTTCCTTGTTTACACTGCCTGATGAGTTTCACATAAATAATTTTTACGTGATATATTTATATCGCTAGGAGAAAAAATAATTCTCACTAACAAATTTTAGAGTACGATTCTTATTGTAATACGTAAAAAACAATATATATATATATATATATATATATATTATTAAAGCAAAGCTGAGCTTTTTATTAAAGCAAAACATAAAATATGATATTTAAAAAAGATTAGATTTAGGCATTGCAAAATCTATTTGTGCATTATAATTGATTTTAACTGCATTTGGTAGCATTACAAGAAATTTATGATGAATCCAAACAAGAGAGGAAATTTAAATAAAATCTTATGAGCTAATATATAATATAAGGATGTTTTAAATTCTAATGACATTTTACTGAAAATAATTTCTCCGTTTTCAAAACAATTTAATAAGACTAACGAGATCCTCTTTTTACCTTCGCATTGAGACACATTCTTATGACAAAAATTCGATATATATTGTTATATTTTTAAATAGAGATTTTATTTTGAACATTAAAAATTATTGCTTGAAAATTGTTATGGATTTCTTATTAAAATTGTAAAAGTATTGAACAGTTAAAATATTATCTTTCAAACATTTTCATTACCAATGTAAACTAATATCGTGAGCTTAAGTAGTTTATTACTTCGAATTATGTGCTTTTATTATTTTTAGTTATGTAGTTTGAAGAATGAAATTTAAAGGCAATTTAGTCAGATTTATCATTATGTATATATTTTCAGGTTTCGCATAACATACCCCATGAAAAATTTTCAAACATAATATTTGTCATCATTTTTTTGGTTATTAAAGTATTTTTTTTTCTCTTAGTTTCACTATCTGATATTTCATGTAAAATAAACTTAAATATAGAAATGTAAATCACCATTAAATGAATAATTACTTATTTAACTTTATATAACTTCCTTTTCATGTTTAATTAATACGCTAATATTGTCTTTTTTGATTTGTTTAGTACCCGGTCCCAACCAAATTCCATTCGGTCGTCCGGAGGAAATAATAGAATCTCCGAAGCCTTACGAATTCGGTTTTCAAATGGATGATGGTAACGGCACGGTCCAACATCGCCAAGAGACAGCCAATGAAAACGGAGCTGTCAAGGGAAAGTATGGCTACGTCGATCCAAACGGAACGTACAGAGAAGTTGAGTACAATGCCGATGAGAATGGCTACCACGTAAAGATCCTGTCCAACGAGCCAGGAATCACCAATCAAAACAGCGCAGATGTCGTTTATGTTGTGAAAGGCAGTCAATCTGCTTAATGTTTCACATTTTTCCAGCTGCAACTGCTGTCTAGATCAAAATAGAAATGGTTCTAACCATTCGTTTTTCGCAATTGATGTAAAGACTGTAGGCTGCTAACGGCACTTGTTATTCTATTATAGTCCAACAGTCTTTATTTGCTACTTAGTTGCCAAATTGTCCATTTGCTCAATAAAATATCATTTTTTTTTATTTTGTGGAATGTTTTATTTCAAAGATGAGCCTGTGTTATGTTAGAAAAAACATATGTGATCTTGATATATGCTTGCTAATTGTACGTTTCAGTGCAGAAAACTTGATGAAATATATAGAGAAGTTTAAACTACATGGCTGGAAAGTTTTTATTTTATTTTCAAGCTTATGCTAAGCAACTTTTTTCATATTCAACTGTCTTTGGAAAAATATTTATTCGGGTAAAAATATATTTCAAAACGTATTCAAGATATTAATTAAAGAACAAATGGTTTTAATAATTACAGTATTTTGTGTAGATACTTATGTCAACCCACACAATTAAAAGAAATAATACTATCCTTACGGAATTCATATGGGAGAAAATGCATCGTAATTATATTTATTTTAAAAAACTTTTTCTTATATTTTACTTATTTTCATAACAGTAATATTTTTTATTCTATTTTCAAACACACACAAAAAGCTAAAAAGATATTTAGTATTTTTAATGCAGTATATAATATAGCGAATATTATTTTAATATCATCCCTATACATTTTAAAATTTAATAAGGAAATAAAGGTGATGTAGTAAATATGATATTAAAAAGTAAACAATAATAAAAGCATTTATAAAAATGTATTAGTAAAAGTATAACGAAAAGTGAAAAGAAATAAATGCAGAAAGTAATACAATTCACACTCTAATGGACTAATGTATCCAAATAAAATTGTACCAATTATCATACTAAATATTCTTTTCCGTTTTGTTATTATCACAATAGCTTCAAAACGTTTTTTAAAAAAATTTTCCTCGTAGATTCCATTTAATAAATGTGTTTTCTTATGTAACTATTTTGAATTTTTTGCCTTCAATATAATGAAATATTTTGAAAAGAAAAGAAAAATCCCAAGAGACAACAAGGATTGCAAATCTACTTTCTAATGCAAAAAAATTAAAGTAGCTGATATTCATAATTTGCTCAGAATTCTCTCTGAATATCTCGTTTGCATAGGAAATTTTGTGTTTCTTACAGAATATCCTATATATCGTCCATAATTTACAAAATATATTCTATATGCATTAGCATTCCAACCCCTGACATTGTTATTGTTCTCGTAAAATAGAATAATTTCATTTGCATAAGGGAACATGCATGATTAGTCAAATAAAATTACACTCTCATTTATTTGTTTTTACAAAATATTATTCTGTGAACTATAATCATAAGGCAATATAAACTATTAACGTTATTACTCAAGTCACTAAAGGACTTATAATATGTAAATATAATTTATTATGCAAATATTACATTCAATCTCTTAAATTAGATACACACATGTGCGCGCGCGCACACACACAACGTTTAAAAAATTTCAAAAAAAATTTTAGAAACTTACATTTGACAGTATTGAGAATGAAATAATTTATCTTTCATATTTTTAAAATCAAGTGTGAATATTCTCTCTTAAATGTGACGAGCTAAAATAAAATTCAAATAGTTAAGAATTAGTCTGAAAATTTGAAAGAGTTACTTGTGTGTGTGAATTATATTACTTTCATTAAATTCTTTAGTTATTCTGTAAACATTTTCAGCATCATACGACAAAAATTTTAATGTTTAACACTGATTAACCTAAAAAAAGTTTGATAGAGAATCTGTGGTTGAATGAAATATATATTTATTATAAAAGCACTTCTATTTTTTTTATTTCATAAAGCATCCAATATTTCAAGAGCTTCTTTAAAGGAATATATTTGTACTAAACGATACAAATTGAAAGAAAAAATATGTGCAGAAATCCTTTTACTTACTTGGTTTCCTTTCGTGTGGATCACTTTTTGGAGCTTGAACTGCTCAAGCAAAATGCCATATGTCATCTAAATGTGTTATGCGAAAACACGAATTCTGAGAAAACTGTGCAAAAAGATAATCTTTACTTGAAAAAAGAATATTATTTGTTGCCAGCAATATTTTAAAAATCCTCATTCAAAGTTTTGCTCACTTAGTAGGAGCAAAACATACTATTGGAAATGGGGAGTAGATCTGTACTTAGAAAGATTTTATTTCAACGTTGTTTTTTAATGGAACTGATTATCTGCGTAAATGAAGTAATTATGTACTTTTATATTTCATAGTAATATTTAGCATAGATAAATATTATATATATATATATATACTGTACTTTATATATCATATTAATAGTCATAATAATAGAAAAATGCACGGCACTATTACTAATGAATTTTCACCTATTGCTCCAGTTCAATTCATTCATGTTGTGAGTTGTACCTTGTAGGAAGACGATTGACCCCACCTTCCATGAAATTTCAAACAGAATTAAGGTTTACACTATACCACAGAACAGCGGTTTACTTACCAAGTCAGAACTCCCAAGGGGAAACACTTGGTTAAACTGACGGAAAGTACACATAGAAATGGGCACAATGCGCTTAGCTGGAAATCAAATGACTTGGCAAATGTACCTTAGCATGTTGTACGAGCCATCCTATTCTCTCATGTTTGTCAATTTCTAGCATATGTTTTATCTGTTTCCTGAATTATGTTATAAAAACTATCATAATTAAAGCTAATTATAGGATTAAATAGTGTAAAATAGATAAGATAATTAAAAATAAACAAGTAAAACACATTTTTCTTATATTTCAAAGCTGTCAAATATTGTAATTTTTTTTTTTAGTTTTGTATAAACATAAAATGTAAATTGAAAAAATATTGGTATTTTTAAGGAAACTTAAAGTAAATAAGCGGGTCACGGTAAATTTTAAGCCGGAAATTCTTAAAAATAAATTTTCATCTGAGAAGTATACAATGCCATAATAGAATAATGCTCTCGTTTTGTATATTCTGAAATTTTTTAGATATTATTTTTATTATTTTGTGTCTAAGATAAGTAAATTGTTTATAGGATATTACGATTACTACCTCTCTGTTAAGTTGGCATAGTGGTTGTTACAACTGTATTATCTCTCACATTTTATTGATAAACTGCTCATGAAAAATGAACAAAGTAAAATTTTATTTCACATGAATGATTGATTGAATTATTTTTCTTCTGAAATTGAACAATAAACAATTACCTATTTAATGATTTTTATGTTTGAAATAAAATGAAAATGCCCTGAACTGTATTCCCATAATCTCGTTTGATTTAAATTTTGTCTATCTCGACTCTGTTGAAAAATTTAATATTCTGATAGTATCATAAAAAATAAAGTATGGGCAATAAAATTTGTTGAGATCAGTTATTAACACAAGAAAAGATGTATTTTCTCAATGTTACATATGGAAGTACAAATTAAGTCACTAATTCTCGTATCAAGCAATTTGCTTAAAACGTATAATTCTTGCAAAGTGCAACTGCAAGTGACAGTAATACAATTCATTTCAAGATATGCTTAATTCTATATTTAAAAAAAAAAAGGTTAGTTTAACTAAAGAATTAACTGTAGCTTGTCACAAGTTTTAATATAAAATTTCCTTTAAATATTTTTAAAAACTTCGTGGGCTATATATTTCCATTTACAAAATATTACAAAGAATGCAACTGAAATTTTCTGTGTGCATGAATAGAACTAACATATAATTTGAAAAGAGACACCTAGGATATAAGTCGCTTATTAATAAGTTTTATAGAACTAGAAACACTAGAGGTCAAATAAAATATTTCATTAGAATCTCAATTCTTAAAAAAGCGACACTCAAATTTTTAAAAGAAACTCAGGAATTTACTTGTTTTAAAAATACCTGAAAGACTCAAATCTTTGTGTGTATACATATATAATCTGTACTTTCAACAACAATAAAACAATACCTTTTTCAAATTCGGAAATTATTGGGAGGTACTGAAAAACTGCTGAGCTTACAACTTTGGCCTTGCTACATTGCAGCCTTTACATGACTAAGATTAACGATGTGTAAAGTCAAATAAGAACAAACTTTTAGCTCTCACTTAATTTTCGCCATTCAAGTCTTCTATCCAACACTTTCTTTTTTCATCCCATTCCTATAAATATTTACTGAAGTACAGCATCAACTTTGAAATATTTTCCACATGTAGACTCTAAAAATAAAAAAAAATGTGGGACATTTTTCCTTTTACGTACAGTTTTACTAATGCATTTAGTCTTGCAAGTGCTTATTTTGACTTTTTAAGAAGTATATAAAAATACTTCAAATAGTTGCTCTATGTGCCATTAACAATACACTTAAAATGAGGAATACTATTGAAGGGAAATTGTTGCCTGGTAATTTGATCCTTCAGAGAATATTATATCTTCTATCAAACTCATAGAAATATGGATGATATTAGTTGGATGCACAAATGAAATAAATGCTGAAATTTGAAAAGACTAGTTATAGTTGATTTAAATACCTTTTTATATTTTCAGTTTTAGAACTATTTACAAATTTGTATTAGTTCCATTAGCAGAAGTGTTTATGAATGAAAGTATTTGGGGCGGGCTTCATTGTTCCTGGATAAAATATAACATAAAACAATTCTTTGATATGATATTTTTGTTTTCAAAGGACACCGTTATTTATAATATTATGCTAACACTTTAAATATCCTAAACATGGATAAAAAGGCAGTCAAAGTCTAATAACAGAATGAATTTAGTTTTCCACAGAAAAAAAAATCTAGTTACATCAAACACTAATATTGATTGTATTTTATGTTTGAATCCCGGAAGACTCTATACCAAAAACAACAATTCCATTACGTGAAAGGCTATATAAATGGAGCGTACAGTCAAATTGATAAATGGAGAATGCAGTGGTTATTTATAGAGATTTGGAATGCCGGATAGTTTATTGAGGATTTTTCGTTCGCATTTACATAATTTTTCTTCTAAAGTGATTTTTCTTCATAATGGATGAGTGTGAAATTATCTTCTTATCAAAATTTAATGGCAGTTCAAAGGTTAGAAATTAATATATAACGTGAGTGTTATTACATATAATATTTGAAAGTTGTTTCATTGAAAAATTTAGATGGCAATTTATTTCTAAAATGGATATCATATGCTTTCAAAATTATGCATAAAATCTGGTACAGAGAGCCAGCATATTTCTTAGAAAAGGGTTTTATTGTACACATTGAATCATGCATTAATTTCGTAAGATGTGAAAAAGCAAATGAAATAAATGAGTATATTTTTAATAGAGTTAAAAAATATTTTAATGAAGCAAAGTTATTTGTTTAAACACTATTAAAGATTCAAAATTATTCAACTTGAATGAGAAAACAAAAGATATTGGAGAATATGTGTGAATGATCAATCTATGTCAAATGTAAAAATGAAACTCATGTGTGTTAGAAAATAGAGAAGAAGGAAGTTTTCAAAGTTTTCCACTTGATATCACGTTTGGGAAGAATATATAGGTACAAAAGAACGGAATATTAATTTTTATAATAAAGAATTTAGATTTTCATCATTCAATTAATGATTGTAAGAGCCTGTAACGGGTTCTCACTCTCATTTCCCTTAATTAAGCAATGGGTTTACTTTACTACGATGTTTGATAAGGGAACCTTGCCTTGTGAAAGAACCGTGAAATATGCAAATGGGCTTCACTGTTTAAGAAGTTTGGTGAATGGGAATAAAGAGAGAGAGAGAGGAGAATTAGATAGAGTCAAGAAGCAATTCAGAGGTTTGAACAACTGTAAGATATTCAGAGCGTGTATCTGTCTGAATTGGATACCGCTAGAAGTCTACTGTTAAGAGTTCGCAAGATAAGTGATTATATTGTAATGATTATTAGAAGGGTCACACAATTAATAAACCATTGCACATATTTAATTTATTTTGATTATTGATTTTTGAGGACTTATTTAAACTGGTTAAAATATTAAAGCTGATATTTATTGAGTAAATATGCATCTCCATATAAATGAAGCGAATTCGTCACGAGACGACCAGCACTTATTCTCTTCGATGATAAATTTAACTTCATTTACCTAAGAATAATCAGTATTTATATTTTGAACGTTGAGCTGAAACTTTCTCGCGTCCACAACTAAATATTAAATGACATTTCTAATTATCTTCATAATTTTGAAGGTAGATCCGAGCCAGGAATATATGTGTTGGATCCCATCCCCAACTCACGATCTGACGACCATTAAATTCTACTGGTACAATATGTCTTGAGCACAGATGTCTCTTTCAAACTTGAAACTCTTTGCTGCTATAAGCACGTTTAAACTAGTAATATGATTTCTATCTTATTCACTACACTTCAATATAGCATCGTTTTTAAAAATTCTCAGTTTATTGACAAGTAGAGTCTCTGAAATAAAATAACGTCATATAGAGTCCCAAAAGGTCAGTTGCAGAAAAATAAGTGGGAAAAATCCTTTATATGGTTTCACATTTTTCTTATTTATTCATCGGTCTCAGGCAATAAATTGGCAAATAAATAAATAAAAAATACATAAATTGGAATATATGATGTTATTTTTTTATTAAACTAAGGATTTAATTACATTTTTATGTAATTATAAGAATAATTATGTAGTTAAATAATATTTTAAATTGTTCGAAATAACTATCGAATAAATTCGATTCAACTTTCACTCTGATGTCAGGAATTTTCATGTTCCCACTTCTGGATTAAGAATAGCTTAACATATTAATACCTTCCTTCGGACCAAGAAAAGAATGTATGATAAAAAAACAAAAACTCATGACTACTAACTATATCTATTCCATCCTTTAAATCTCAAATCATTTAATTTTCTTATCATCGATTCAAAATCTTAGCATAAATTTTGGATCTTTTACATTTTTTGAAAAGTAACCATGATTTTAGTACCTTAAACTACATTTGTCACTTAAAAGTTTGAGATTCAATTACAGTCTTAAGTGTTTTAAAAACATAAACCCAAAGAGTGGTAAAACATAATATCTCACAATTTTTCAACTAAATTTTAATTTGATAAAAATAAATCTGAATAAATCTTTATTTTTGTTCCACAATTATTTTTCTATTCAGTTTTCCTATATTTAGAGATATTTCAAATTAACATCAATATCAACGCCCCGAAAAAGCAAAAAAAAAAAAATATTGATTGTCTCACTATGTGCCTGAATGAAGTGCTTAGGCCACAATGACATTCTCAAAATTCCTAAAAGTCTTATCCAATTTCCAACGAAATTAGTTTTGTTTTCTCAGTAGTTGATTGAATATCCCCGGTTTGATGGCTGAGTTTCTCCAATGCGGATACGGTTGTCTGCGAATCCAATGTACAATCTGGTGGAAGATGACACGATTTCATTTGTAACGAAGTCATCCCTCTCCAGGGACTTAAGGATCGGAAAAACTGGATTTTCCAGGTTTTTCTTTTTCTGAAGGAGGCTTTATTTAGAGCACAAAAAATAAAGAATGAATGAATAAAAAGACTAAGGAGAAAATAAAAGTCCTGGAAACAGCTAAAGAATGCATTACCTATATCGATTCAGAAACAAAGTAAATATTAGAAACGTCTAGTCAACTCATTCAACAAAAATATCAAAGCATTCTATTATAAAATTATATTTGTATGCCAAAGATTGATTGCTGAAGTTTTTTTCCGTTTATGAATACAAAAAATACAAAAGATAGTGATTTTGTTTCAAATGAAATTCTCAATTTGTCTTTTTTTAGAAAAAAGTTTTATTCGTTATTCGTAAATTGCAGTTTTAAAACGCCAGGAATTAGAATTAGGTATATGAACATCAATGGAAATATTTCAAGTGATATGTAAAAAAGAAATATGATGTATATGAAAAGTTTTTATTTTCATTTTATGTAAACATTAGTAGAGGATTATTATTTTTTCTTGATTTTAATAAACAATTTTTAACAAAATAAGATGTTTTAAAACTATTATTTATATATATATATATATGTAGACAGAGAGAGAATTTTCTTTTTACTATTTATAGGTATATAGATAATATACTTGTTTTAAATTTTCATAAGATTATTTAGATAAATATAATTTATCTTTTTTTTATCTTCCATACTTAAATTTCATTCAAACTAATAATAGTAAATACGAAACAGAATATTTGGACATACATTTGAAAATTTTAGGTAATGAAATCATTAATAATACATATCATATGATGCATCATTTTATAAGCTTTTCCTGGAATATTTGTATACATATTTCTAATTATGGAAGCATTATCTTTAACTATACTATAAGATATAATAATTTAATATATTGTTAGATTCTAAAAAAATAATAATTGTACGAAATTTTTCACGAGCAGCATAAATGAAAATATAAATGTAAATTATCATATTAAATTTTAACATTCACATTTGAAAATGAATCATATATATATATATATGAATCATATATATATATATATATATATATATATATATATATATATATAT
>BMAW01043970.1:257664-302475 GCA_019974015.1 Nephila pilipes
ACAGGCGAGCTGATTGGCACCAAGTTGTCTTTTCAGATGAATCACGCTTCAATTTGTGGACCCATGATGGCCGTGTTCGTGTTAGACGTTATGCCGGTCAACGCTGCCTTCCTGAGTGTATTATTGAACGACATAGTGGTCGAACACCCGGAGTTATGGTCTGGGGTGCGATTTCGTATCATGGACGATCCAATTTGATACGAATTGAGGGTAATCTCAATAGCAACAGGTACGTCCGTGAAGTGCTACAGCCCGAAGTCGTTCCTTTCCTTCAAGGCATCCCTGGAGCTATCTTTCAGCAGGATAATGCACGCCCACATGTTGCGCGGACTGTTCGAGACTTCTGTTCAGCACAACGCATGCAACTTCTTCCTTGGCCTGCTTATTCACCGGATATGTCGCCTATTGAGCACGTGTGGGATATGGTTGGTCGGCGTCTCGCTCGTGATCCGCGTCCTGCAGTTTCCAAAGACGAACTTTGGTTGCGCATACAAGCGATATGGAATTCTCTTCCTCAAGCAGATATTCAACATCTGTTTGACTCCATGCCACGTCGTATAGCAGCACTTATTGCAGCGCATGGTGGCTGCACCAAATACTGATTTCGGACGCTTAATTTGTTTCTTTTGTTTTGAAAATTTCATCATTTATTTGTATCAGTACAAGTCGTTTCTGCATTAAATTTCATTTGATTCTGATGATTCTTTCATGGTGTTGCATTTTCTACAAACAGCAGTATATATATATATATATATATATATATGAATCATATATATATATATATACACATATATATATTCAAGGGATGTTCAAATGAAAAGGTACGAAACGTCGCAACAACGTAACCATTAACATATTTTCCTGTGCCACTATGGGAGAACGTAACGAGATATCTAGAGATACGAATAGAGTATCCAGCGTAAATCGGAGCATGCGTGGGGGCCCGCATGCTCAGGAGAGAGTTGCATGTCTTACCGTACAACTCTTATAAACAGAGTTGTCCAAATGACGTGGCAGTGAGTGTGAGGACATGATGGTGTTCACATTGCAAAATTCGACGATCGAGAAGCATCCGATTTCTGACAGCGGAAGGTATTAAACCGACCGCTATTCATCTCCGGATAGTGACCGTATACGGGAAGACTATGTATCCAAAAGGCAGTGAGAAAATGGAGAGTTCGTTTTCTTACGGGCCTTGAGAAAATTGGTTGATGACCCGATACCAGTGGCAAACACAGTCATCACGGCCGATCTCATTGATAAGGGGGACGACTGAGTGAGAAGTGATCGGCGCGTCACATTACAAATGTTGGCGGTGCAGGTGGATATCAACGTTGGAGCAGTGTGGACAATTGTTCAGGACAGATGGCGTTATTGGAAGGTGAGTGCGCAGTGTGTTCCGAAGTATCTCATCGATTAGCAAAAGAAACTATTTATGGGGTTAGTACTTCAACATCTGTTTCGGTATCATGAAGATCCCACTTTCCTGGAGCGGATCGTCCCATGTGATAAGAGCTGATGCCATCGCTACCAACCAGAGACAAAGCGGAACAGCAGGCAGTAGAAGCATGCTTCGTCACTTCCCCTTAAAAGTTCAAAGCCGTGGCGTCAGCAGGCAAGGTGTTGCTCACAGTCTTTTTTGACGTCTAAGGACCGCTACTTGTTGAATTCTTGGAACACAGAAGAATCATTAACTACGACGTGTACTGTGAGACACTCCGAAGCCTACGCAGACCTAAAGACCGGAGCTGCTCACGGAGGGTGTGGCTCTCCTCCTTGATATCGCTCGCCCACATGTCTCCAGGGTCACACACGTGAAACAAGCCAAGTTCAAGTGGGAGCAGCTTGATTATCCACTCTACAGCTCGGACATGTAACCCTGCGATTTCCATGTGTTTGTTCCCCTAAAAAACAACTGAAAAGGAAGCGCTTCAACTCGGATGTCGAACTTAAAGACGCTGTGAAGGACTGTGTCTCGTCAAGGCCACAGGAATTCTTGGGACAAGGAATCCTTCAGCTAGTTAATCAATGGAATCGTTGTGCTCAGGACTATGGTATATACTTTGAATAAATTCTTCATTTATACCTCCACCTTTAGTGTCGTTTTGTACCTTTTCATTTGAACACCTCTTGAATATATAAATGTGAATGAGATATATAAGTTCTTTTCCCAATTTTTAAAAAATAATTTTTATCCATAATATATTTTTTTATTTTTAAATAATTTTTGTTTAATGAATATCTAGTTTTAGATTTAATTTTAGTTTTAAGAATGTTATTTAATACATATAAATTTTTTAGAACATAAGTATTTCCTAGTTATATTTTCTTGTATACTAGATTTTCTTAAGTTTATTAAAATTATGAAGATTTCGTAATTTTTATATTTATTTCATAAAATAAATCATTCATTCAAGTTGTTTGTAGGTTATAATATAAACAAGCCTATGTTGGATATGTAGTTTGAGAGTATGTAGTAGTACAGACAAGTATGTAAGTATGTAGTAAATAAGAATTTCATAACTCTTTCTATGCTTAGTGAATTTTAGAAATTGTATAAATATGTATATATTTTAAATTAATTACTTTGATTTGGCGAAAATAAATTTTGATTCCTTTTATCATTCTTTTTTGTGTTTCTTTGTTTTTTTTTTTTTTTTTTTTATATTTTTGAATAATGACTTGTACTTGTACTTGATGCTTTAGCATTTAGGTATAAAATAACTGTTGAAGAGTAAAGATTGGATCCATAATAGTAGTATATAGGTGGAATTTTCAGTTCCAAGCACTTTGGACAGCATTTTTAACTACTTTATCTCCATTTTGATTTTACTGTCTTACTGTTTACTTATTAAGTACTAAATTCAAGATTGCCAAGCATTCCAAAAAGCCATGAGCAAAAAATAACTAAAAACGGGCTTTGCTAGATGGGCATTACTGGTCGAAGAATTTGAATATGAAGCAATATACCGACCTGGTCAAAGGATGAAGCACTTGGACGCTTTGAGCAGATATCCAGTCATGATGATTAGGGATGATGCATTGATCACCATATTGAAGAAAGCTCAGTAGGAAGATGAAAATATTAGCACATTAAAGACACTCTTAGGTAGAGTGGAATCAAGTGTTTTTTTTCCAAAAAAATTTGATGCCATATAAATTTGTGAGCCGTCAGGAACTCATAGTTACTCCTAGTGGTATGTAGACTGAATTAATTAAACTAGTTCATGAAAAAAGATCACTTCTCCGTGCCAAAACTGAAGAAGTGGTCAAGCAAGAATTTTTTATTCCAGACTTTGTGGCGAAATATTATTCCTATTCGCCTCTTGTGCCATAGCTAAACTCAATGTACTAACACTAAAAGTCAATAAGTTGGTCAAAGAGACGTTAGATAAATCGTACACACTGTATTTATTGGACAACTTACTACTGTAACAACAAATGTATACTGACTCTCCTCAAAATATCACCTTAAGAATTTAAAAGAAGAACATATAGATCAAAGGGTAAACATCCGTCTAGATACGAAACAAATTATTCTCAAGATTCAGCCTGAGAACCAAAAAACATATAATACACAGAGAAAGAAGCCCCCGCCCCCAGTACCAAATTGGTGATTTAGTAGGGGTCCGATGTACACAATTTGGTGTAGGCCTAAAACTCAGACCTTAATTTTTTGGACCATATCGAGTTACTAAAGTTAAGCCCAGAAATAGATATGAGGTTGAGAAAGTAGGCGATCCCGCAGGTCTAAGTGTAACTACCACCTCAACTGACCTAATGAAGTATTTCTCCCCTGGTTAGATAAAATCAGACAAACTTATGTTCTCAATAATTGTTTTTTAAAAATTTCTTGTTAGTGGTTTATGTTTCAGATATATTTTTTGCATTGATTTGCATAAATTTTGGTTTACTTGTAAACTAGTTTTCTATCATGTTGTAAGTCCATGATCAAATATCGCTGAGGTCCTCGACACTCAAGACTAGCAGAGCTGTAAGAATTAATATTTGTTACGCCTTTTTACAATAGAGGGCACCTCAAAACAGACCTCAGTTTAGTAGCCGGATACACGGGGTACACGTCTTCAGAGCCAGAGGAAAGAGTGCAGCCATGTTGTTTGGATATATGATATGAAAGTTCCCTGATTTTTTCAACATGTTATCGCCATAGTCTAAATTCCATTATGTAAATAATTTGTACATATATATATATATATATATTTGTATATATATATATATATATATATATATATATATAACAAAACTCAAAAGAAAATAATTAAATTGAAAGAAATAATTTTTAAAGTAAAGTTATGCTAATTATTAAGCAAAATACTCTTTATAAACATATTTGCAGTATTTTTGCTATCAAACTCATTTTATTAATCATTTTTGTAATTAATAATTATGCAGATAAAGAATACATTGTGATTTTTTGTAATTACGAATTAATAGATGAAATTTCGGTGATACAGTTTCGTATCTATGTTTATTGTCTTTGAATTTAATCATCAGCTTTTGATGAATCAATAATTTTGGCTATAAAAATAAAACTAAATTTCACTTCTTTATTACTTTAAATGTTTGACTTTTTTTAAAGATTACTTTCCAATTTTTTACGTGTTTTAATGATACATTATTTTTGAGCTTCTTTCTTTTTAAACACAGGTAAAATTTTCTTCAATAAAAAAAACTAATTTTTATTTGGTTGTAAATAACGATATGGTTGAGTGGAATGTGAATTAAGATACAATACATCTTAAATATTGTCTGCTTCTGAGGATTGTATGAAAAGTTACTCAAATTTAGAAAAAGAAATCAAGCTGTAAATTACACTTTATAAAAATTATTTCATACACTTGAACTCATTTCGTATAATTTGACTTATAATGACTAGTGTTAATAGATTTCGAAGTATTTTTTTTTATTTAATGTGTTATCTTATTAATATTTTAGTGATGTTTATAGTATATAAGAATTTGCAACGAAATAGCCAATCAAACTTACAATGTTATCAATTAAATTCTAGAAAATAATTTTATTTTGAAATATTCGACTAAAATATTTGCCTTTTATTAAAAAAATTGAAAACCTCCCATTTTTTTTTTATTTATTGAAACAGATTCGTAAAATGTAAAAAAAATTTAAAAAAAAAAAAAACGAAAATTAATCATGGTATAAAGGAGTATAGAGTTTTTGGACTTAAGACTATAAAGATATTTTAATAAAAGAAAGTAAAACAACGGTTTCAAAAGTTGCCACAATATTTCAAAGGATTAGATATTTCATCTTCTTTTCTTATTATTATTTATCATCTAAAATTTAATTCCTTAAAATTTCATCAAAATTAGTCTTGACTGAGTTTCTTGCCATGTCTTTTTATTGCTCCATTGTTGCACCCTCTTTTAATCTTTTATCAGATCTTATATCTGTTTTACATGTCGAAAACATTAGTTAAAGAATCAAATACCTAACTGAACGTCTCTTAGAAGCAATATCATCTTTTTATCTTTTATTTATTGAACAAAAAATTATAATTAATTCACCACAATTATCAGCTCTTCGTCTATCGATTTTACATACCTCTCATTTTACAGAGGCCTAGATTGAGTAATATGTTTTAAAATATCTAGATATTTTGAAATACTACTCTTAAGTTACTTCAACTTTCATTATTACTTGTAGAGAAGTATAAATTTTTTCCGCATTACACATGAAATTGTGTAAAACTTTTTGATAGAAAGCAAATCACTGATCGAATAATACGAAAAGCGCTTATGTGCGTTAGTGGAAGAGGGGGAATATCTCAATTTATTGCTTTCAGCGTGACATCAGATACATTGCATCACACCATATTACTTCATAAAATTGCGTTTCGATGGCTCTTACGGATCTAATAAGGGAGAAAAAATAAGTACATTTTTCTGTTAGGGAGCATTTTATGTTTCATGAAACTCTGCAGTAAGAAGGAGGGGGGAATTTAATATTTGCAGCATGTTTGAGTTCTAATAATGTGTTAGAGGCAAGAAAAGTCTGAAAAAAAATCAAAGAATCCCAAAGAAATAAAATAACATACAGAAACTGTTATGATGATTTCAGTTTACAGTCTGGAATTTTAATAATGTTACGTTCATTTTCTTTTATAGCTAGTGCATATGAATTTCATTCATTCGTATTAAGAATAAAATACAAAACATGAAGTTAAATTAGGAAAATATGACACACGCAAGCACAGAAATAACTCTTTTTATGGTAAGTTGGGTAAAAAATTTTAATGCGTTCAAAAATAATAGTAAATAAGTAAAAAACCGTTCTTACTTGAAAGAAAGGCCAGAGAAATTGAATCTTTTTTAGAGGGCTGCGTAATAAACTGGAAAAAGTTTAAGAATAACTGCAGCTTTCTGAAATAATATAATCCTCGCTACATTGTATTTCAAATACATTTTTTGGCAAAAACTGAATTTTATAACTTTAAAAAAATATATTTTTATCAACTTTTTTGAAATTCCAGTGTTTATTAAACATAAAGTCCTTTTTTAACCGATTGAATTGTCGAATTTTGAAAAAGATATAACAATTTTGAGTAAAGTTCCAGTTTATTGTCTGATACTTTAATGATATTCATTTTATTTTCTTACTCAATTCTTAGGCAATATACGATAAATAATATTTTTCAAAAGAAAATCAAAATAGTTTTAAAACTGACATAAACCCTTTTTATGGCAATTTTATAAAAACGGACTATTACTATTCCTTAAGAACTTAGATATAAAAAAAAGGAAGGAAAATTATTTTTCTAAATAATGTCACAATATTTTGTTGTATTATTCTGTTATATATTTTGTAGATATCTTAAAAGTTACATAGCTTTGAATATTTAATTTAGAAAGTGCCGCGCCATAAAACTTTTTAAAGATATTATATCTCAGAAATTTATATTCTTTTAAAAAATTTCATTAAAACCTCTATTAAATGTTAACTTAATGGTTTTCGCTTTGCTTTTTATATAAATTTCATTAATATCTCATAGCCGAGAAATGTAAAATAATGTCTTACTGGAGAGACCTGGTTTTTTATTTTCTCTCTTCTATCAAAAATGGTAATTAATTCTGAGTTTTATTTATGAAAATTAATGGTATATTTGTTTTCACACACATTCAGAATAATTACAAATTTATTTACTGGTGATTATATAAACATATAAAAATTTTTACAAGGTAATTATCATAATTACTAAAATCAATTACACATAATTATTATTATTATTGCTTAAAATTTACAACATATTAAATTTCAAAAATTGAATATTTCCTCTCTACTTTGGTTAATGTGTAATACAGTTCATCAAAGTGGTATAAATGTATCAATGAAATTTCACATTGTATTTTTAGTTTTTTATGTAATCAATCTCTAAGAAAGGAAATTGTTAGTGCACCAACCACTTTTATGATATATGCAGATGATTTATATAAACTTATACACTGGCTGTAACTGAAAGCGTTACACCCCAAAGGATTTGATGGAATTTTATGAAACATTACTGATATATACAGTATCATGCCTTAAAGAAATAACCGCAAAATGAAATGATTTAAATTATATCTATTATCATTATACGCACATATTAATATGAAGTAGGCCAGCTACGAAAATGAATGTATTCTTGTACCCTTGAAAGTATTGAATCAATAAGTGTTTAAATATCATGTTGCATATGTCTCTCCCTGTCTGCGCGACTCATGTAATCAATTCATAGATTGTTTGTGCTCAACAGTTATGAGAATTTAAGCACCTGTCGATACCTTTCCAAATGCTCTATTGGAGATGTGTTGCAAGGTATAGATAGGAGCATGCGGGTCATTTGAGTGTTGTGACATTTTTCATTATTTATATAGTCATGGCTGGAGTATAAAGACGAGAATTGTTCTGTAAGAAGGTATTATTTTTGATGGTAGCTATGAAGGGTATGACAGCATGTTGCACCAATCTATCTTCATATCGGTGTACATTCATTGTACCATTAAAGAGTACCAAATCATTCCTACTGATTGCCTCCACCCCAATGATTAATCCAGGTGTTGGATCTGTCTGGCGCTTCGAAATCACAACAGAATGGACTCTTAATAGTGACGGACATGTCAATTATGACTATACACCAAACAGAATCGCTATTCGTCAATAAACACAACTGTGCGCTATTCACTTTCCCTGTTGTGTCTAGTAGTGATCCAAGCTAGCCTTTGCAGACTTAGAAATTGGTCAATGGGATAGGTCGTAAGAGGATCCGAAAATGCTAACCAACATTCAGCAATCTTTTTACAATATTTCATGGAAACTCTATCAGTGACTGTTGATAGAATCCATCCTGAAGTTGCTCGACTATCAAAGTTTAGCATCTGTACAATATGTTGGTTTTAACATAATGCTATCCTTCTTTATGAACATGTACCAAGTCTGCAAGAACTGGAAAATTCTTGATTCTACTATGTAACTAATCTTTACACTATCATGGCAATACGACGAATTTTAGAGATTTCATGGAATGAAGTTCCCTTTTGATACATATAAATTATTTTATCCCATGACAATTTTTTTGCAATGAAATGCCTTATATTTGTTTTAGAATCTTATATGATTTTAAACCTAATATTATGATCAAGCAGTACTTTTTATATGGGGATTATTTCCTCAAAATTTTAATTAAATTTCTACAACTCATTCTGAGTATAATTCCCCCAATTCCGTCTAGATTATATATATATATATATATATATATATATATATAAAGAGAGAGAGGGACTGTACCAAAACACTTATATTTCAATTAGACTTTCTACATCTGAACTCAAGAACTGTTACCAAACGATTTTATTAATTCTTATTACCATTGCTGATGACTGCAGATGAGCACTGGTACCTCACTCACCAAACTTGTATCACGTCTATCCCACTTTGATTTATCATGCCATAACCTCAATTGCTGCGACAGTTGGTCTTTGGAGTAATCAAGACTCTAGCTTACGATCCGCTGACCTTGATGCTCGTGACTTTACTACCAGATTATAAATGTGCTTCTCCAAAAAGGATTTTGACTAAATGGCTTCAAGAGTGTTTATATATTTAAACATAAACTATATAACAATTGTCATTCAATACTTTTTCGGAAAGCGCTGTTGATTAGGAAACAGTATGTAAAAAGGCATAGATATTGTAAGATTTTTACTAAGGTATCATCCTCGTCAAATGATCTTCGTTTGAAGATACAAGATCTACTGTCAATAATCGTTGTGTAATTTAGACAAATCGAAATCTATCAACTACTTTATAATTCGAGAGTGGAAACACATACAAATGGAAATGAATCTAAGTATCCTGAAGAATTGACTTATGTTACAAACTCATTGACTGATTGATTGTTTATTATTATTGTTAATTAATTAGAATCAAGGTGAAAGCTATTGGATACTGATCTCGTAATTTTAAATCTCAGTCAAGTGATAAAGACGACTCCTGAGATATCCCCTCACTCTCCAAACTTCCACACTTGTCCATGGGGGAAATAGGTTCCGAAATATATTTAGCGTATATCAGTCCCGATACACAGATTGTCTTTGGTGGTGTCAGGATTCGAATCCATGATTCGATGGAAACATGGCTGACAAAAAGTTCGTGACCATAACCTCCAGGCTAACATGCCACTTAAAAAATCATTCTTTCATTTTTTCGCATATCATTTATCTTCAATCTCATAAGCATTCATTCACTAAAATTATACAACCATTCAATTCTTAAGAGATGTGAAGCATAAAAACTAACTAAGAAGTCGAATACAGTGTAAAAAAGGAAAAATGTGCGGAAGAAAAAAATGCTTAAAGATATTTTAATAAAAAGTAATAATCTTAAAAATAAAATAAAATGTTTAATCACAACAGAAAATCGCTTTGATAAACGTTTGAGAATATACTATAGGACCAAAATTGATTTAACTATCCTGAGAAATTCGATGGAATATTATTGGTACAGAAATCGCTAGCACCTGCAGTTTTCTTACCAATAAAAACAATAAACTGATTTTTTTTACTTAATCAAAATAATAAGTCCATGATTTTGATGCATACAATCACTGTTCTCTGACATCCTGCACTCGAAGCCATCAGTAACAGCATCCTTTACTTAATTGAAAAAAATATAATTAGCAATAATTCAAATGCAGAATTAAATCGAGCTTTCTTGAAGGGTAGTGAAGTGAAAGGTATAAAATAATATATCTGTTCAATTAGAAGAACATGTGATTGGAAAAATGTTAATTAAAAATAAAGTACCTCTTGCATTTCATTTCTCATTTTTACTCTGAAGCTTCCTATTTCGAGCAACAATTAAAGAGAAAAATATTTTCAATTAAAACAGTGAAGTAATGCTAATTATCAAATAGCAAGGCAATTAATAACTTTATAAGAAAACAGTCTTCAAATAGAAGAAATTAATTCTATTAGAACATTTACTCGGCCCTTGTAGTAGAACATCTGTGCTTTGTTTATTTCCTCTACGAATAGCGATGTAATTAATTAGTTCCTTTCATTTCCTCTTATTAAACAATTTAGACTCCTTTTTCCAGATGGTTTTACCTTAAATGTATCTTAAAGCATTAATTATTTTCTTTTGCTTCTTAATAATTGTAATAAAAGACAAAACATTTTATATTATGTTCCCTAAATTCAGTACACTCGGAAGCCTGTTAAATAATTTATTTTTTTTTTGCTCAAAATTTACTGAAAAGATTTAATAATTATTTCGCTTGGATCAAAGAAGAAATAACAAAAGTCAAAAGTAAAGGAACGAATAAATTGCAATTAGTAAAGAACCCTGTGGCATAGCCAACAGAATACCCAGGATATCCAGATGCCCTTAAAATCTACCGAAAAATTCTACATTAAGAAATTCCAAAAAGGCCCCACTTACACTTTTTCTGCTTATTTTAAATTAAAACTATATTCTTATCTAAACACTCGCTTAGAACCAAAAAAAATATTTCAAGTTGTTAACTTAATTATTTAGACTAAAATAACATTAACTAAATTTCTTTTGAATATCATACAAGTATTTTTTTTAAAAACAAGAATAATCAAATAAATCACTTTCTTTACAAGCTGCTTACATTTCATTGTGCATTGATTGTTCTTAACAAAAAAGTAAAATTATTAATTCAGATTAATTAGTTATTAATTATGCAGAAAAAATATTGATAAATTACTTATTAAAATTCAGATATTAATACAATTTTAATTGCTTGAATAAAGTACACACACACATTGAATACAATGAGCAATTATAATGCATTTGGTCCTCAAAATCAGTAACATGCTAAAATAATTCAGTATTATATTTATTCAGTAAGAATTTAGCTTTTAATACAAGTAATTAATTAATGTAATTAAATCGCATACATTAAAAAAGTAAATTAGGTGACCTAAATAATTATATCTATAATTGTATTCTAATATTGAACTAAATTATAAAAAAATATAGAATTGAACCCTTCCCCAAATATAATCACCTGGGTACGTCTGGGATTCAATCTTTCTGTTTCGGAATCGTAATATTTCGATTATGCTATTTCAGATAAGAAATATTATTCGGACCATTAGCTTTATTTATTCGAAAAATTATGCGAACATTTGGGATTTACTCTATCATTTGTGAATGTGTTATTTTGTGGGCAAAATAATTATAAGAATAATTTAAACACTAACAAGCATCCATTCGCCTATTTATTATTAGATACTTTTGAGTTTCAAATCTATGATTATAGGTGGCATCCCTGAAACGCAGAGAAGCAGGGAAGGCAAGTGGTCATACTCGCGAGGTCATAGCCGGCATTACTTTCCGTAGTGTTCAGCACGCAATTGAAAATTACAATATCAATCACTATTCAAACTCTGGGCAGTATTTCCTTAATAAAGTTTAAATGAATTATTAATGATGATATATTACTAAAATTCTACATTATCTTCTTTTTCTCTATATAATATATTTAATGTTCCTGTTATAATCATGAATGATTAAAGTACATATATAACAAATTCATAGCGGTCGCGGTTTCCAAGTTGTCATGGTCACGAGCTCTTTGCTGGCGTTATTTCAATCGAGTCTCGATGGCACTAACAACCCTTCGTGCAGAAAAGGTGATGCTTGTTAAATGAACCAAGACTCTTAAATCTTTACTTAAGTTTGGTGGGGAAATGAGAAGCGTGGGATGTTCCAGATGTCGCCGGATGTCGTCCTCGTCGTTTGATCGAAGCTCAAAATAACGAGGTCCGTCACCAATGATCTTCGTATTACTCCCAAATGCGATGTTAATAATTAAAAAAAATCAATCAACCAATGATACAAATTCTATATATGCTTACTTTGAAATTAAAGAAATATAATTACATCGACGGAAATATTATTTACTTGTGTTAAGACGGAATATACACTAATGGCCATTAAAATTGATACACCAGGTAGAAATGGAAATAACAAATTTATATTTATTGGACAAATAAATTATACTAAAAATAACAGGTGATTAAATTTTCAAGAAGTTTGGAAGCATAGATCCTAAGAAATTGGTACCCAGAATATCCACATCTAGCAGAAATAATAGCTCTTATACGCTTCAGCATTGAGTCAAACAGAGACTGGATGACATATTCAGGTACAGCATCCTATAGCTTCAACACGATGCAACAGTTCATGACTGTAGTAGATGGCGTATGGTGACGAGACGGTCTCGTTCGGTAAACTTTGACCAGACGTTTTATATTCATGAATGATCTAAAGAACGTGCTGGCCAGAGCAGAAGCCGAACATTTTCAGTATCAAGGAAGTGTGTGTGTAGGGAGTGACCACCGACACATAATGTTAAACATCTTTATTAAGGGGTAAATATTTACAAGGGGTTGGGCAAAGTCAATTATGTTGATATTTTAGTTACAAAACTACTCATCATTACAACGCATCGTCTCGTCTCCTCTCTCGCCACGCTCTGGCTCGAACCAGCAAAACAGGTGGCGATGTCTGTCTGCAGTTACATAACTCTGAATGGAATCAATTAATTAAAGGGAGATGCGGGAATATGCAAATCCAGTCATTTATATATATATATATATATATATATATATATATATAACTCACCCTAAATATGTGGGATAACTTTTATAAAAGCATGTTACACACATTTAGTACTGTAAATTTACTATATCATTTATAAAATTTAAAAAAAATAGATGTAAGGAAATCTCAAGGATTAAATTTAACATAATTATTCAAAGAATAATATTTATTATTATTTTTAAGATAATAATTTTTTTTTTCATTTTTAAATGTTGATTAGTATTTATTTAAAATAGTATGTTTAGTTTATTAATAGATTAGAAGAATATGTAAATAAAATATAAATTTATTTTGAAATTTTATTCACTAATTGCATTTTGTACTTAATTTTTATTGTTAAAATAATTTATACTAGCAATTAGTAATTTACTTTTACTCCCAGAGCTATCACTCATCTCGTTATGTCACATTACTATTTTCGCCTTAACACAACTGTTGTCATTTCTTTCAAAAAAAAAAAAACCCTGCTGTATCTTCGATGCCCCTATCGCATTATTTATCCCATATTTCTCTTCTTCTACAACGTTCCTCGATTTTTGCTCCCTTAATAGTAGCCTTTATACAGTATAAATGTTCGTATTTTGTCACCTTTGAATCATAAGAATGCACTCTAATTTCAAATTGATTTTTTTTATAAAAAGGAGCATCTTTCGGTACGAAAAATACAGTAACTCGTACAAAATTGTCTTTGATTTAGACTTTATCGGTATAAAAACGTGTTTTTAATTGACTTTTGTAAAGAACTAGTTTTAAATGTTTTTATTATCTTAGAATGCCCCCTCCCCAAATAGGTATAATAAGGGAATATTGGGGCAAAACTATATAAATTAAACTCAAAATTCGATCAATTACATTTGTAATTTATAATTTAGCAGAAAATTTCAAAAACACTTTATCGCAACTGTTCAGTTTAGTCGTCTTTAATTTTTGTATAAATTTAAAATAAATCAATATTGTTTGTAACAATGGTTCTCAATGAAATCAAAGTAAGAAGAGTTGCAACATACACAGTCCCGCTTAGCTACAAATGTTCTGAACTATTGAGACGCATTAAATAACTAGCCAAGAAATAGTCGAATAAGTTTATTCTGCCCCATAGAATTACCTAAAATAAATTTTTGTATTCTGAATGTGGAGCGGAATCACGAATACAATGTCCTCGCTTCGCTACTAATGTTCTGAACCATTGAGACGCAATAAATAATCAGACAAGAAATAAACTGGTATAAATCTAAGTTTATTCAAGCCTTTAGAATTATCGAAAATAAATTTTCGTATTACGAATGTAGAACAATATCTTAATTGAGTTCTAATCCAAAGATTATATTGGAGGATTCTATTTAAAAAATAAGAAAACTGGATCCAAATTAGGAATAAATGCAAACAGGATCCGAATTAAGTATCCAATCTTAGAAAAAGACTTTTACCATCTCGTATCAATACCGTGTGCACAACAATTTTGCTATTTCTTCTATTTCTTTTGATCTCTTTAATACTTCCGATCTCTCTCTCTATCTGATTCCTTCAATCCTTCTGTCAGATAATTTCCTATTCATTACACATCTTATACTGTAGTGTTGATTTACATGGGTCACGGTTCTTTCACAAGGTGTGGTTCTCATTTCAAATAACATAATAAAGTAGTCCAATAGATTAGTTGAAAGGAAAAGTGAATGAGAGCCCGTTACAGATTTATGTCAGCGTTAAACTCATTTCTTAATATCTTACGTTATTTACAAAAGTTGTTGAGAGAATTTCCTTCAGTGCATAACTTTTAAAGCCCTGTGAATCATTGAGTTTTCTTTCGGAGTTAAATTGACAATATACTATACTATTATGAGTCTGATAAGAATATGGCTTATTGCCAATCTACTTTTTTTCATATTTTAAAGTAGGAAGTAATCAATTCACCTATTCAATGTGTCTGCGCAATACATGTTATTTTTATCTACAATATGACAGTTGTACAAAAGAAAGTAACAGAACATAACACAAAGACTCGATGTAATAAAATATTATTATGTGCCAAGAAAAAATAACAAAAAAATTTATGATACAAAAAATGTATGGAAGCTTTAATTCTTTTAAATGATGGAAATAACATGAATAGTTGCTTCAAGGCAACGATTTGTTACATACAAATTGAAAAAAAAAGAATTGTTGCAATTGGAAATGAGGGAATGTGCCTATTATTGCATGTGGCTCCCTCAAACAGCACTGTACACTTGTTTCGCATGGATTCAGTAAGATTATCAATAAGACAATTGGAATACTGTTCCACTCCTGAAGAGTTCTCAATCTCCATGTCCCGGATGGTAAAAGAAGGCCTAAGTCTAGCTGCTATGCGTCTTCCGAGGGTGTCCCAAATATTCTCGATCAGATTTAAGTCAGGAGAATATGCTGCCCACTCCATATGACGACTCGAATTGTCTGAGGTCGGGCATTATCATTCATGAAAGGAAAGGAATCACCAATATTAGCAGCGTATTGAGGTCTCAATATCTCGTCTGCATATCTTTAGGCCATCAAATAGCGATTCACATGATATGCAGGTCCGTACGTCCACCTATGCATATTCCAGACCGTCCCATTAACCCACCTTGTTTGTAATGTGTTCTTTACTGAAAAACGTGGGGTTATTTCAAGTGTCTCTTTCTGTCCTTACCAAAACACGTCGGTTGTCACACTGCAGACTGAATCGGCACTCAGTGAACAGTACTCGACTCCAACCACGTTATATCTGATCCCAATTATCTATTTCGCACTGTTTGGCTTGATATCCTTCGTCCTGTTGCCAAAAGCAACTGTCTTTGCATCTGAGTAGTATTACCTGTTTTGTCTCGATGAGTTGTTAACAGGATATATCGGTGATCAGTTCCTGTGGTAGCAGGTGAACGACGTTATTCTGGTGGACGTCTAACATTCCCTGTTTCTTGGAATCGATTTTACAGCCTTTAAATGATACTCTTCGCTCCTCCAACATCAATCGCTACACCTCTTAGTGTTTGCATAGAATCTCCGATAATACACCAAGCTATGGATTGTGGTAAATCACGTTGTTATGACATTTTCAAGTCACCTTTTCTCAACACAAAAAAGTTGAACAATTGAATTTTCACAACTGAGACAGTGAAAAAAAGAAACCCCTGCGAAATTACGATTTCTGCACTAGTATCTTTTTTCTGCTTTCCTACGTTATGAACATTAATTTGCATATGAAGTTTCGTCTTCCTATTTTCTGCTGCTCTTTAAATTATGGATGTCTTATTTGACGTAAGTTATTGGTATATGATTTGCATATTTTCGTTAAACCACATAGAACGAATTAATTATTTTGAGCAGTGAGCTTATTTTTCATTTAAGTTAAAAATTTTACTTTTAAGTGAAGTTTATATTAAATTAATGAGAGAGAATTAAAATCTTGTATGAAAATAACGGCTTTATAGTTATGAATAAAAATATTTTCCATTATAATGCTTTTGACTGTTTGGTACGTATTCAGTCTTAACTGATTAAAACTTACGCGAGATATCGTAAATTTTAAGTATAACGATGAAATAACTGAGATATCTAGACAAAATGTTTTCTTCACATTAAGTGATTCTTATATACATCATGTTATAAACTGCAGCTATTAATTTTGATTCATTTGGTTTCAGGAGGTCGTAGATTGAAGTTACCCTCAGTATCGTAAGGGTTTAATTATTATCCCTAGGTATCAGAAAGTTTTAATTATTACTAAAAATAATCGAGATATAAACTTAATTTCTAATTATTACTCTTTAAAACTTGTCTACATAAACAACATCCAGAGTTATTCATTTCTCCTAACATTTCAGAACCTTTCGAAGGCCATCACTGTAGAACTCAGCCTGTTGAGCTCTATTTATTCTATCTGTAAGTTACTTCAATCTACGGTTCCTATATCCAAACAAATCAATATTAATAGAATAAATTTTATCTAGATATCTCTGTTATTTCTCAATAATAATTAAGTCTTTACGATACTCCAGCGTATGAAAAGAATCAAAATAAATTAGTTAAGTACTTTCAATTGGACATTAAATAAACATTGGTTTCAAATTTCAATTATAAGTCAAGTTATAAAGATAACACATAACATTTTATAAGCCTAGTTTTTTTTAAGTTAAGCTGAAAAATTTCAAAGTTTTTTGTTAAATATTTATGAGGTGAGGTTGTATTAAAACACTTCTTATTAGGTTATACAATTCTCAGTAAATCTCTAACAATCGAATATTTTCCAGTGTTCATAATATCAATTTAAAAAAAAAAACTAAAGGAGATTTTTATTTCTAGATAATGCTAAAGAGAGATGATAAGAAAAAAAACAACAAAATTGATGAGAGAGAGAAAGAGAGAATTAAATATAAATTATTTTACTTTACAAGAATTCAGAATGTGTAATCAGAATGTGTAATGATAGCCACGTTAGCCTAGAGGTCATGGTTGCGGACTCACGGCCCGCATTGTTTTCATTGAGTCGTGGATTCGAGCCCTGATGCAAATACAGACATGCCATGTAGCGGATCTGATGCACGTTAAACCTGGTTGAGGTTTTAAGTCTTTCCATTGGCGTGGTGTGGAAGTTTGGAAGAGGTAAGTACCAGCTCAGGTATTGTTCTCGTCACTTGATCGAAGCTCAAAATTATGAGGTCCATCACCGATAGCCCTCGAGCTGATTTTCAGTGCAACGTTAATAAACAATCTCACATCACACACAGAGTATATAATGTTAAAATATAAAACTTCTCTGATAAATATATGTTAAGAGTCTTTTAAATGAAATATTTCACGCGGGTTTTTTTGTGATCTAACGTTCTTCAGTATAAATGTACCGTTCTTCTTTGAGATACTTTCAATTATGATACGTAATACTTGAAAGTAAAACTTCTTTTCTCGATTTACGTGGAACAAATTATATGATTTTTATGGGGTTTTTATGAAAGATTCCTAAAAAGAAATTGCTTATAATGAGATTTTCTTCGAAGGTATAATTATTTCGATGATAAACTCACTATCTGATTCTTAAATGAGAAGATAGAGCCTTAATAAAAAACGCAATCATTATTATTTGTATTGAAATATATCATTGTTCTTCGAAACTATTTATCTTTCTGAAAAAAGCATCCTCAAAACTTATTTAAGAATCAGTAACGCGTAATTATTTCTAACTTTCTAACTTTTTATTAATGAAATTGAATTCTAATTCCAAATAACCAAATTTACGTCTGCGAAATAAAGTAAAAGCTGGAAATGAAATTTAGATAACATTTCGAAAAGTATAATGAATAAATAAGACGTCTGGAAAGTAAACGCGCTAATAAGTTTATAAATAGAAAAATTCGTTACCTATATCTTGATAAAGATTTTCTGATTACATCCGAAATGTTTCGAATTCAAATCCGATTCCAGAGTAATCTTCGGGAGTCTTTCATGCACCCAGTCCTTGTTCTTTTATTAACTTAGATATGTTTCGAGGATTCATTTAGTACTGAAACGTAAGTGACTTCTCTGCAGGCTGAATAATTGTAGTAGTATCTGGCTGCGTCCTGATTAATGAGAATGTCGGGTACTACGGGAGTGATGAAAATCGAACAGGGACCTCTTGTCTAAGAGACTTAACAATCCATTCGAGAAATAGTCAGAAGAATTGTCAACTGAAAGCGATCTTTTCCTTCACCTGCTCTACATTGAATTAAGAGACGTTAAAAAGCAAATTAACTCAATTTAGACATTATTTTTTAAAGAAACACATTGTTTTTAATGAGCAATTAAGTTGATGTCGTTTTAAAAATTTATGAAAATAAAATATTTTTATGAATTATTCATTTTAAAACAGTGTATGTCAGAGATAATATAACAAAGTAGCAATTTATAATTTTTTCAGTTGTAATCAAATTTTACAGCTACTTAAGTATTATGATCAATCATTTTCTTCTTATGCTTTATTGATTGTTCATTAACGTCGCACTTAGAAGCAACAGAACTATTGGCGTCGGATTTCCTTATTTTGAACCACGGTGAAGTAATTAGGATGACACCTGAGTTGACATCACTTCTACACGACTCCAATGGAAGGACTTTGAGTCTCGATGAGATTTAACATGAATCAACATCACTACACAGCGGGTATCAGGACTCGAACCCACGACTTGACAGAAACAATGCTAACCTTGACCACTCGGGGTTTTCTTCCCGATTGAAATCAGATAGAAAATCGATAAAAGGGAAGTAATCTTGTATTTTATATGTGCCAGTAATTAAATATGTTTTTAAAGCAGAAGTAGATGAGAAAGAAGGTTTTTTTTTATGCGTGTTGTTCTATAATTTTTAAAACTATTTTTCAATACTTAGAACATAAAAATAAGAGTTACTAGAATAAAGAATGTAGAATATTCTACTTGACTGTAGCTTAGAATTATTTAAAGCCTGCTTTTATACAAAATTTAGAAACCAAAATTCTTTTCCTTCAATAACGTGACATTACAATGAAGGGTTTTCTAAATAGAAATTAGACACAAAAGAAAGAAAGAAAGAAAGAAAGAAACGATGAAATTCAGGTAATCTTGTATTTTCGAATGTCAGCAATTAAACTTATACTTGAGTGAACCATAAATTTTGATACTCTCTAGATGTTTTGTTATCTTAATTATCTAACCTCAATTTCTTTGTTGTAAATATTGATAAAATGGATAAACAAAATCGTCTTATTAGAGAACTTTTGTATGAATTTCAACTCGGGCACAATGCTGCAGAAGTATCTCGTAACATATGCGAAGTAAAAGCAAACACTGTGAGTCATGTATTTGTAAAAGATCAAATTTGGTATCATGGACTTGAAAGATCACCAACATTGAGGAAGATCTACCACTATAGATCCATACATCATCAAACGAACTTTAGAAGCTATAAAGTCCTATAACCAGTAGTCGACGGCTAGCAGGTGAATTCGGAATATCACAAAACAGCTGTCCTTCAACGTCATGTTCTGAAGTAACTAACAGAAGATGCCAAAAGGTCCCATATGAATTGACAACCATTCAAGCTTAAGAACGGGTTGACATCTGTCATCAATTGCTTGAGAACGTCACTGAATATTATTTCTTTAAGCGTATTGTAATATAAGATAAAAATGATTTATTTTCGCAATCCCAATATTCAGAAACAGGGGTTAAAACCTAGTCAGACACCAGAATTATTTCCAAAAGAGTTAAGATTCGATGTTGAGTGTTAGGTGGAATTGTGATGGTGTTACCAATCATGAATTTATCTCAAACAATCGTGATATAACTGCCGACCTTTTTTCTGGTCAACTTGGATCGAATGCCATTCTTATTCAATAATATCCTGCCTTGGTCAAATAGCTAAAGAATTCTCAGTCAATTAGATATTGCTCCTCCACATGTTGCATGTTCCATCCGTGTTTAACTCCAGGAACTTGAAGGCATTGGGTTAATGCCATCCCCAACATTTAGCCCGGACCTTGCTCCAAGTGATTACTATTTTTTTTTTCGTTCTATGGCTCATTTCCTTATAGGTGGATACATCAATAATCAAGACAAAATGGAAACTGGTGTAAGGACTATTTGCCTCAAATACATATTCCTGGTATTATGCCGGTATCCGAGATGTAGTGTTGCGTCGAGTGAAGACAATAGCAAAAGATGGCTTGTATTTTAATAAATCAAGAAATATATATATATATATATATATTCCTTATAAATCGTGTTTTAAATAAAAGTTACATTTTTTACAATGATTAAAGATAAACTAATTAATGTATACCACAGGGGAAACCAGGTAGTATCAGTCTTGCTAATATTTACTCACATTTTTATGAAGATTTTATAGACAACAGTAAATTAATATTGTTTAGATATATAGTTTACCTTATAATTCTTCGATATAAATTCAACTCAGAATTTAAACCGGGTTTATCATTTTATCCTTTTTATTTAAATCTGATTCAAACTAATAGAAATTCTTGTGAAACAGATTTTTTAGATGTTAACTAAAAAGCTGAAGATAATAGAATTAGTAGTAATATTTTTGACTCGTATGACAATTCTTTCCTAATTAATAAAGTTCATTTTTGACAGCAAGGTAAGCTTAAATATTTTTGAAACATTTTGTTTAGCTATTTTCTTCGGAATATTAAATTCGTTAATATATTTTTAATTTTCCAAAATAATTTAAATAAATTTTATCTTATAAGGGCTAAGGCCGATTGCCCTATTGAACTTTTGAAAACAAATTTAAAAATAAAAATTATAAAACAGATTAATTTTTAAGCTAATAAATTCGAATAAATTTTTTTGTCTTCATTTTAATAAATAGAATTATTTTACTTTTTTATTAGTTAATACTTACTTTTTATAAATCGTAATTGCTTAATTTTCTTAATTGTTTTTTTTTTCTGATTTCTCTCTGCATATACATAACTATTATATATATATATATATATATATATATATATATTGATAATAAAGTAGGAATTCTTGAATTCAGTCACCCATTTTTTCTATAGTATTCAAGTGTTACAGTTGATAATATTAAGTGCCTCTAACACTTATTTTACCTAGTTTCGTTTTTCATCTTATATTATGAATATTTTTTGATTTTTCGAGGATTTTCCTGGATTTGATTTTCATTTTCTCTGATTAATTGTATCTTTAATTTTACGGCCATTTTTATTTGATGTAATTGCTCAAAGGGACAGTTTGGGCATTAATTCCCTGCTTATAACCTAATGAAGCTTGTTACAGAATTAATTATATTATATTCCATTCAGCAGTTATTTAGATGTTTGAATTTTTCAATTTGTTTACCTCTTCTATCAATATTTTTAGTGAAATATTATTTTTCCATTTAATTTATTTGATTTTAGAAGTTTATCCATAACGTATAATGATTTTCTGTTTTTCTTATACAGTTAACTTTGTGTATATATATATATATAACAGCAAAATAGATTAACTTACTTGTTTTAAATAGTATAACCTGCTGAATAATTAGATGGTCAATGCTGCTGACACTCGAATAGCCTAAACCATTTTAGATTAATCTCCGACTTTACACGTATTTAAATGTTTGAATTAATCTACGGAATGACATTTAATATAGAGTTGACAGAACAATAACTAATTACGTAATGTGACAGACACTATATGACTGACAGAAATAAATGAACTAGTGATTTATCACATTTTCTCGATTCATTCCATTGTCACCACCGATAACCTAATGCAGGTTAATTTCATAAAATAGGATTTTGAAATTTAACTAAACCGTAGTATACGTAATGTTTTAACACTACTTCATTAATGTAATTAAATAAAAATTCCAATTAAATGCTATATAATCTGTTTTGTAAGTGCATCAAATAAGTATTAAAGATTGTCTGAAAATAGATGATAAAATTTACTTTTCACATTCAACAAGTGAAAAATGCACATGAATTAAGAAATGTTTCTCAAAGCATAGTTTGAGAAATGACGAAAAAGGTATTGGAAATAATCAAGATTATCAGACAAAACTTGCTTGATTAGTTAATTCAAAAATAACAAATTGTCTGAAATGGATCACAAAGACCTGGAAAAACATTGGTACTTTCCTAGAAAAGGATTTTGGAAGTAAATTCGAAAAAAAGCCTGTGATCTATTTCGTAAGTAATGGTTTTCCAATACACAAGTCAACAAAAATTTATTTTTCGAAACTGTTTCGTCGATCCGAGAAATGGAGCAAATGTATATATCTAGGAGATACAGCAATTTCACTTAAAATGCAATGATTGTTGTTTGTTCATGATTTTTGAGCCAAATTTATAGTAGCTATGATATAGTAATATTTATTAGAATAAAAAATTTTGAAAATTAGTATTTATTTATTTATTTATTATCATTTTTCAAATTTTATTAATTTCCAGAATAAAAAAAAAAAAAAAAAAAAAAAAAAAAAAAAGTAGGAAAAAGGAAAGTCTTTTTTTCAATTCCATGAAAGCAGTCTTACATGGTAAAATCGAAAATGAGAAAACTAAAATAGGTTCTAAGAACAATATGAATCTGACAGAGGGAACATTGTACTAATTTCAAAACACACATTTGTAATAATAATTACTATTAAATCTATTCCGTGGGTTAAAAGTTAAACAGCGAGTGTGAAATGTTTTATTTAGAAATAAAAGTTTTACTGAATATGTTTATGATAGCATAAAATAGTATTATGTAAAATAGAATTCAAATAAAAAAAATTGCATATACGAATATGGTTCAAAAAGTACCCGTCTTAAGAATAGGGGTAATTCACTGTAGTATCATCCAATGACCGTTGGTCCCCTTTTTCAAAGGAATCTATGAGTATGATGCTTTCGTGTCCCAAAAAATATTTGTCACAATTTTTTGATCAATAAGACAATCTTGGCATTCTTTGGAGTAGATTTACTGGAAGCAGCCTAACTTTTTAGTGTTGCTAGGGTTTCAGTGGATAATCCAGTATCCAGGCCTCATCAATAGTTACATATTGAATGCAAAATCACGACGACTGCTGGACGTGGCCATAATGAACTCTGAATCATATTCAAATTTGTTTGGGTGTCGTTTAACAGAGGACAATAGTAACATCAACTTACTTTAGCAATGCCTTCCGTAGTCAAAAACATGCACTTTTTGAAGTACCCTCATACACTCTTTACATATTCAAATGAGCTCAGTGGATGAAAATGAAAAGCTAATAAATATGCAACGCTGATAATATTACTAAAATTAGTTTGACATTATTACAGTTTGTTTGTGTTTGATGATGAATTTCATGTTAGAACCAAATCCCGAATTATAGTCTACAGACGTCTTAATTTCGAATCACGAGCAAGTGACGAGGACAACACCAGAACTTGTTTCTCACTCCTTAACCCTCTCGATCACGAATTTTGAAAAAAGCAAAGAAAAAATCAGTCTATGAATAAATATACTTAAATTCTTGTTTTAAATTCTGTAGCAAAAATTTATTTGTTCAGCTCAATCTTTTTAAGGGAAATTTGAGGAGCCTTACATGAGGCTTGCAAGTTTAAAAAGTTACAAATATGCCTATTCAGAAAAATGAAAGGAAGCAGACAGGTGGCGAATTTAAGCTAGTTGTTATATTTATTTTAATATTTCAAAGGATATTGTAGCAATTATTACTTAATACAATGGCATTTCAGATATGTTAGAAAAATTATCTTGAGGGAAAAGCCTAGAAGCACTCAGAACATAGTGCTTCCTTGTAGCGAGCACATATGTACTTAGTTTTCCTGGGACAACCGGATATGTGTCACTTGGCAGCATATTTCCCCTCAGTTTTAGCCGGATAATGCTCACTGTTATGTGTAAAAGGTTTTCATTAGAAGGATTGGGAGAGCTTCAAGATTTTACAACAGTTTATTGATGATTTGGACGGACACATACATATAGACAAAAAGTTCAAAACAGAAGGGGGGGGGAATTATCGTTCCAGATAGAAGTTCGAATTCGACGCATTCGCAGCATCTCCATGTTCTCAAGTTCTGTTTATTTGTTTCTAATTCGACTGGCGTTGCCAATCTCAGTTTAATAAACTATACAAAAAATAATTGAGCCCTCGCGGCACTAACCACCATCTTTTTTCAATTCAGCAGGAGCTTGCTCTTCTCCGCGTTTCTTTGTTGGTGGATCCCGCAATGTACTTGATCTGCCTTTCTTTTTGCTCTGAGTAGAACTACCTTTATATACATAAAAAAAGGAACTAGAATCTGATAATTTAAATTCTGACAAATCCATGTATTTACTTTTAGGATCTAATTTCTAAAAGATCCAACAGCTTATAACTCAAACTTTTAGCCTATGGTGAAAAATTCGGAAGTACCACCGATCCGTTTATGTCATAGCTTATGTCTATAAAGACCTCATAATGAGTCCATGAGATCTACTCCACCCATATTTTTACTCTACATTTTGATGGCATCAGGTCTTGGAATTTAAATAACACGTTTTTCTTGCCTGCTCCAACGTTTCACCGATCCTACAGGACTTGCTCCAAAAAATGTAAGGGCTACATGAACATCTGAGTTGTAGAACCACCTTGTTATTGTTATGTTTTCTTTACTTGGATCACGTTTCCTTTCAGTGATAGGTTTCAATTTATTTATAGATTCTTGTAATCCATTTGTACATATTGTTCCTATTGAAAAAAAAATTTCATTCCGCAAGTTTAATCAAAAGAGGAATTGTTGGGCATAAATTTTTGAAAAATACTTTGGGATTTATATGCATCATAAGCTTACAAAGCCTGAGTACAACACGTTTAACTTCTCAATATTCTTTTCAAAATCCCTGAGGTTCGGCATTTGCACCTTGATTAATTTCACAGGTATAAACATAGCCAGAAATTTCAGCTAACACCCAGAATTTTATTCCCCATTGATGGAGTTTACCTCTTATGTATATATTATGTTTGACTTACCTTTGAATGAAATCATCATTTCATCCACTGACAAATACTCTTCCGAGCCGCAGCTGTCAGCAAATATTCTGGAAAAATGATCTAATATTGGTCTGATTTTGTACATCTTATTATTACTCTCGTGAGATGTATTACTTGGAACAAAATGAAGGCATTTCCTTATTTCAAAGAAGCGATTTTGAGACATATAATAAGCAATTATGTTTAGTCTCGTGCCATGTTTTGGTGTCTAGTAAAGTTTTAATCTGGAATACTGAAGGTATGTCTAACAAAATTTATTCCTAAAAATACCTTCAGTTAATGAAGAGTAAGGACAAAATTTTCTTTCCCTTTTAATGTGGCATACATGTTTTATTCATGCACTATTTCTTCTAAAAAGTATCAGGCATCATTTTCAAGAAGTAATCGATAAGCCTATTTCCAGGTATATGGAAATTCTGATTTCCTAAAAATGAAGGTATATTGTTTGTTTTGCAAGATCATTATCTTTTCTATTTATTCATTTTTTTTAAAATGATAATACAAAACTATTTTTAAGGAATTTTAATAAAAATTGTTTAGTTTTAATTTTTAATGAAGTTGCCCTCTATAACCACCTTGTTACTTTAAACCTCATATGAGGACTATAGTTTCCAGTAAATATGAAGTATATTTTTTAAAAGTAAACAAATTAAATGGGATTATATGACACATGTATGCCTTATAATACGGGGAAAATTTACTTCCCTCATTTATGTTAGAAGTATATTACAGTTATAAATAAATGATGTTATTTCTGCATTCACTTCTTACACAAAATCAAAAACTTTAATTTTTCCAAGATTGGTTCTGCTATCTGTTATGATTTACTAAAACAATATGAGTCCCCATTTGAGACTTAAACGGATAAGAAGGGTCACTCAAGTGGACAAAAAATTGAGAGAAAAATAATTTTAAATCACTTTTTCTTCGAATCGTTGGGGAAACCTCATATGAGGTCAAGATGAGCAGAGGGTTGAATTTACCCAAAACCTTATGCGAAGGTCTTAAGACTTGATTTAAACAATGTGTGACATCCGTCATTATTCTTTATGATAAGGTTTGGCAGAATTAAGACTCGACCCACAGATTAACCAGCCACAAAATTTTCACGACCTGGCTCCCAGGTTATCGAGTTTCCAAAGATGATATTTATTAATTGATAAAATTCTAGAGGATAAACAAGTTTAATTCGAGCAATTTACACAAAAACATTTTAAACAACTTATGACAGTGAATTATTGGTTTATTTCTTCTGTATAAGTTACTTCAAACACGTTATGAATGCGGTCTGAAACGTTTCATATCTAACAAAGATACAAGACATTTTTTCTTTACATTTATTTTCATTTTTCTACATAGTCTCCTCGTAATTCTACACACCTTACCCAGCAATCTTCCCATCTCTTTAACTCATCCAAATAGTACTCAGCTTCTTTCTCTGCAAAATAATTGTTTACGAAGGTGATGGTTTCCTCATTTGAAAAAAAATCTTTGTCCTCTGGGCGCAATTTTTAGATGATGGAAGAAAAAGAAGTCACTTTGGGGATTCGTAATTTGTAAATTTTCGTAGTGGCAACTGCTGAGGTGTAAGACGGCGCAATGTCTTGATGAAACATAATTTCTTTTTCTGCAAATGTGGCCATTTTTCCGCAATTTCTGCTTTTAGCTTGTCAAGAAATTACAAGTAGTATGCTTCTGATATCGTTTTTCCTGTTTAAAGATAACTGATTAAGATAACTCTATGACTATCAAAAAAACAGCCGTCATCATTTTGCCGGCCAAAAAACAGTTTTTGCTTTTTTGGAACCGATTCCCCCTTCCAAGTCCACTGTTTTGACTGTATTTTTTTGTTTTGGGCGTATAATGGTGTATCCAAGTTTCATCTACATTAATTAATAGGCCCCCAAATTCTGATTTATTGCGCCTAAACTGCGCCAACAGAGCGTTAGGAATGTTCATTCGAACACGTTTTTGGTCTTAAGTGAGCAAATGCAGCACCCAATGCGTGGACAGCTTTCTCATGCCTAAATTTTGATTCAATATGTGAAAAACATGTTCTTTGGACATATTCATAGCCTCTGCTATCTTTCTTACTTTAATTCGACTGTTGTCTAGCAGCATTTGGTGAACTTCAACGAAGTGATCGTCAATTGTTGCAGTTTTTGGACGCCAAGAACATCCATTATATCCCAAGCTGATACGACCCCGTTTAAATTCAGCTGCCCAAAATTTCATGTTCATAAATGATGGTGCAGAGTTTCCTTATACAACGTCCAACTCATTTTTGATTTACGTAGGTATATTGCCTTTCAATAACAAATATTTATTAACAGCGCGATACTCAATTTTTTCCATTTTAACAAAAACACTCACATCGACTTGTTCAAACGATTGTCAAACAACAACTGCGCTTCCAAATTGGCTGAAATTTTAGTGAGTACCTGTTAAAAGATGCGCAACCATAGTCTCTAGTTTTTTTTGACGAGTGCTGCCATCTTCACGATAAGGTCTGAAACTTTTCAACCTATTCTCGAATACTGAGTCCAAATAATTTAAGAGAAGATTTTGTAAGACATAAGCTCTATTCTCTGTTTTCTATAGTTTATTAATAAAATATACAAGTGTTTTTAAAATATATTAACGAATTCTTAAGCAATAGAGTATTGAAATTTATGAACCATTATTAATTATAATACAGAATGTTTGTTTTTGAAGATAATTTTTATTTTAACTGATGTAATTTACACACAAATGTAACTAGCTACTTATGTCACGAGCAATTAATTATACATACTTTGTACCCAATTCAATTGAGTGGATTCATTTTAGATAAATTTTTAAAAAAAACTTAGGTATGTGACGAAATTTAAAGAAATCAAAGTGACAGGAAACTATAAAACATTTTAGCTACGAGAATAGCTCAATTGATTTATCGATTATTTTTTTGGAATTTTTTTTATATCTTTATACACAATTCTATTTAGTTTAAATCTGATTTCTAGGCTTTATCAATGAAATGGCATTACAAATTCTTCATCTGGTTTGTAATGAAGCGTGGCCGACCGTATCAGCGAGAAAAAAAAAAAACATTACACCCGTTCTTCTTTTCAAGTCGAATAATTCGAAAAAGGAGTTACTCAATTATTTTTCCGTTGGCTCGGTGGAGGATATAAGTTACAACCCTCCCCAAAATAAGTAAATCGCAGAAAAGGAAAAGCGGAAGAAATGTCGATATGTTAGAAGATTCGTATCCATTGATTGTCCACGAGTACAAATCTACCCTTTTTCTTCGAGATAAGGCTCTAGTAAAGGAACGCTCTCCAAAAAGTAGAAGAGAAACTTTGGCGTTTCTTTTTAATGTTTTTTAGAGTTAGACAGCGTGGAAATAAAGAAAGGATGATGTATGACAGTTGTGTGAAAGTTTTCTCTCTTGTATTATTCAGTACCTGCAGCCCGGGGAAATCTACGACCCTTGTGAAGCCGGCTAAAAACTTCCTCGAATAAGAAGGTTCTAATGAAAAAAAAGTCGAGGAAAGCTGAAAAGTTTCCAAAGTGACAATGTTGCTAAAAGATATATACAGGCGATGTCGTTTACATGAACGAAGCTTTGACGACTGTTTGAAAGATCGCTTGCAATTTAGTACACAGTTAAGGGAGCGAAAGAGAAGGAAAAATTGCTTTATGTAAGATTCGATTTGTTAGAATAGCATCAAGAAGTATTATTCAAGCTATTAGAGACTTGAGGAAACTCAGATAACTATATAATCAAGGATGAATTAAAATTATATTTATATGGGTACTAAAATAATACATAAAAGTACTATGATACATGGTAAAAAGAAAAGTGCAAAACTATCTTTCCAAAATATTTCGATTTTAAAGCATTCAGATAGGGTCATAAATGAGACATGTCTGATTTTTTTCAAAATACAGGAGCAGCGATGAACAGGTTGTAATACCTGCTAATTCAAGTTCCATTATAAGTTTAATAATATATTCACTAAATTGCACAGTTAAATGAAGAGGGAAACAGATGAACCAAATCAATATGTTTTTACTCAAGTAAAAATATTATATTTGACAACGTACTCTCTCTAAGACTATTTAACCTAAACGAGCGTAAACTATTGCTTACAATAAAATTTAATTTATTTCTTACTAATTCACTCTGGTTGGAGTGAATAGAATAGGCAAAAGGGAGGGTTCGATTCCTGATCCCCTCTTCTGTTTGGTCACTTTCTGATTAAGAATGGCTGATTTAGATGCCTCACTTAGATTCACTATCACCAACTAACTTCCAATCACTCTAACAAATTCTTCGCAGCTTATATATACATCTGATGAAATATATTCAATACACTTAGTAATTTCAACCTTATCTGTATGAGTGACATTTCATTTTATTTTGCGAGGTTAAATTTTAAACAATCCAAATAGAAAAGGGCACACAAGGCTAAATTGCAATATAGCACAACATCACAAGGTATGAATCGAGTTTCAATTGTAAAGCTACTTGATAACAAACTTGGGATAAGAAAATTTGATTCATTTATTATTGTTTAAAACAAATAATAATAAATCTTGCATAAAATCAACAATTACAAGTTTTGTATAGCATAATACTTTCAGAAATATCAATTAAAGATCGAAATAGATGGACATTTACAGAAAATGACAAAAAAAAATCCTAAAATTATGGGATGGTATAAAGTAAGTAAAAATTAATAGAAATAAAATTATTACATTTAAGTAAAATTTATCTCATAACACACATAAAGGTTTCTAATATTTTAGTATTTGAAACATTACTTTCAATATTAGGTTTGACTTCATTTTCCTCTCTAACTACTTTTTGATTATATACATTTTTTCTCTATACATGTCATGTTTTTATGCCACATGAAAAAAAAAAAAAAAACTCGAATGTCAGTAAGTCTTTTTTTCTTGTTATTTAGCGCTCAACAGGTCGAGGAGTACGGTTGAAAATTATATTAAGTGACAAAATTTTGTATTCATATTTAGAATTTAAAACCAGCTTCGATAAACACATGAAAAATACAAATATATTATATCAAAAAATTTTCATATTAGGATATCAATGTCACAGTAAAATTTGACAAATGAAATACAATTACCACTTCTTGTCCAACATCAGCTGTTATACCAGTTTGATTCAAAAGTAATGAAAAAGTTGCCGATACCTGGGATAAGAAAAAGGAATTTGATGTTGCACATTTTTCTAAAAAAAATAACCTAAGCAAATATTATGAGCAGTGGCTAATAAATTTATTGAAGGACTTATGGGATGTTGCGTTTAATTGGGGAAAATGAATCAAAAAACACTTCTTTTACTAATGTTGTTTAGTATTTTCCATAAATCTTCAGTTCACGCAAATTTTCATATGACCGAAGCAAGATCCTTAAGAATTGCATTATGCAATTAAATGTTTATTAAGTCAAGAATTGAGAAGTATACTGTTGATGTTCTGGAAATGGAAGTTTTATAGCGTGGGATCTATAGCGTTTCCCCCATCAGTTAACACTTGGGAGCCTTTTTGTGATATTGTATGAATTGAAAATTTCTCCCAAAATAGAGAAGCTGTACGTATATAACTATGTTAGATGAGAATTACTGAAGTGCAATTAAAATAATTTATAGAATGTATATATAATTAGTGAAGTGTTTAATACGGTGGTAGATAATGATAAAGAATGGAACTGAAAGAATAAGCAAAGAAATTGAGACCTTATTGTCAAGCTTTGAAAGTTATTGCATCATAGCCAGGATGGATCTACTTAGCGTTAAAGATTCGAATTCTCAACTACATATCTTCTAAGGACGTGTGCCCGATTGGTTCGTAAGATAAATAATATTTATAATATTAAATATTAGATCAAACGTGTATAGTTACTTACCATAAATAGAATTGGTAAGGTATTAAATACTACGAATACTGATTATTCGTAGATCTGAATAAAATAACTCGATAATCATTTGCATGTGACTTTCTATTCATTGTAATTTTGCTTCATAGTTGTTTGAAATAAGATTAAAAAAGGAAAATGGAATAATAATGGGGAGCTTCACACTTTAAAAGAACATCCATCAGCTAAAGATGAAGTACACCCATGTCTCGTTTTTCAAGGTACTTAATTTACAGGATTTAGGCTTTACACAATTTTTAAATGAAAAAAAAAAAAAAAAAAGGTAGGGATAAAATCATTTGATTGTTTTGCATGATACACTTCATAAATTAAATGAGTATGATATTATAATGTAACATTTGCATATATTCGAAATGTATCGATCCGCTATCCAAAATGAAATATTACAGAGAATGTTAATAACTGAGAATCGTTGATGAATTTTCTGTGAGGGATCGGACAATGATGTGACACCTGCACATCCAAATAAAAGGAGAATTTCAGCTTTTTAAAGCTCTGAATATTAAAGGTAAGCTTTTATTTTAGTTTTTTAAATTGTGGCCTTTCTCTGTTAACCCTCTCGTCTGTCATCTTAAAAATTAGTCAAATTGCAAATCTGAATTTCAACTCAATCCCAAACACAGGTAAAGTAATTAGTCACACTGAAACAGTTCAGGAATGTAGTCAATTACTTTTCAAGGCCTTATTTATTATTACTCTAACTGGGGGAATGCTCTCTATCACACACACACACAGTTCACAGTTCCTCTTCACAGATACTAACAGCTTCTATAAAATATCGAAGATTACTCTTATCTGGATGCGATGGGAGTAAATTGAGCAAATTTGACCAGATGGTGTCGGATTCTATTCTCAATAGTTCACAGAGATATTCAAGAAACTCCTACGCACTATGCAAGGCCTTCACACTAGCAGATTACCGTAACCTTCATATATCACTCCCAAATTCAATTATCTATAGCTTTTATACGACTTAATTATATCTATTCACTCCTCTACTAATTTTTATCTAATTTGCGTAACTACGTTTCATTTGGTTGGAAAGGAACTGGAAATGTAAGTATAAAGTTAGAAAGAAATTTCAAATGCTAGTTAAGGGAAGCTCGGGAATATATTGCCCATGTTACAATGTTATAGTTGTTGTGGTGGTTATTTATGTTTAAATTCTTTTATTGTTTTTGTGTATACGAATACTGTTAATTTGTTTACGTTTTTATTATTTTTATTTATGAGTACCGTTAATTTGTGTTTATGTTTTATGTTTTCTTAGTTGAATAATAATAACTTGTGCATAAGTTTTTCATTTCGAAAAATAATTTGAAATATTATGAGGGTTAAAGTATCTTTCAGAATTAATGAACCAGTGAACTTTTTCATGTAATCCTTATCTCATTTTACGCTGTTATAATGAGTATATCTTCGACATTTCTTTTTCTTCTTTATACAAATCTATGGGGTGGGTAGTTTAGTTCGACATATTTTGTTATATTTTTTTTATTAATTCTGTATTGCATTTTATATGGCTTCAGCTTGCATGGCTTTTGAAGAAGGTATCTACAGTATAAATCAAGCGATTGGTGTATTACAAAAACTGATGTCCATCAAAACATTTGGGAAGAGCTGCAAATGAGAAAGTTACATCAGGTGATACTTAATTGTCGATGATGGAATTCTTTTTTGAAACACTATCCCTAATTGCTCCATCCACATGTACAAACCTCAACGAATATAATTTTAAGAGATTTGAAAACTTCCAAACTATTGTTATAATAATATTGATTAAAACCTCGAATGGAAGTTTTATAGTCATCTTCAAGCTATTGTAGTATATCACAAAAGTCCATTTAATAGGCATTCAACCTCGTAAATGAACTCAGATTTAATACAAAAATTATTATTAAATCTTTCTTTTTTGGTTGTGGGAGTTATAATGTATACACTTATGAAAAGATTTGTTATTTTGTATATTTTCGTTTTCTAGCAACTTCTTCATATAAAGTTTACAGTGTAAAAATTTTAAAATATTAAATATTTTTAGTTCCTAAATGCGTTTTTAAGAAAATGATGATGTGTATTAATTACTATAATCATTTCACTTTCAAATGTTTTTAAATCACCAAAATTTGTAAATATACTTTTTTAAAATTACTATCTCATTATTTTTGCATAAGAAAATAACTAATAATTCAATGAAGAATTAATTGAAATTTCGCAATTACCATATGGAAACAATACTTTTGGGTTTTAAAGTAGGGGAATGTTTAAAAAAAAATAAAAATAATTTTATGAAGTAAAAAAACTATTACTTATTTAATATCCGAAAGGCTAGAAAAATTTAATCATACGATAATTAACGTATGAGTGATTCCAAATTAAATTACAAAGTAAATGGACTTTTTTTCTGTGTCTGAAGGGAAACCATGGAGTAATATCATTTTGCTCATAAATAAAATTCCTTATTAAAATCTTTTCTAATTTTTGACGTAATAATAAGGATCACTAAAACTTTTAATTTTCTGTAATTACTGAACATTCTTTTTTCTACCTTCATATTAAGAAAAAGATTTATAACTGGCATGCTGTAAATAAATTCTTTTAAAATGTGGTAAAAAGGTTAAAATATGTCATCATTTGTTTTATTTTGAAAATTTTGTAAAAAAATAATAATTTTACTTCCCGTTACCCTTTTCATTTGTTATCTACAATGTATTGAAATAGTCTTACTTTTTTAAACTTTATATAAAGCCAATTTTTAATTTTTTTGAGCATTCTTTTTGCTCAAATAAAAGTTTTCATCAAATTTCAAAAGAAAGAATTTATAATGAAAAAAAATTTCAATGAAATCTCATGTTAAGAAAATCTTATGATTTAATTAACTTAAGACCTTTAGTTTGTAATTTTTGTCGAAATGCATATCTTCACGATTCTTACAGAGCTGGCTTGATATACACTCAAAATTGCATAAGATGAAAAAAAATTTCATTAGTAAAAGGCGCCGAGAGAAGTGATAGTAAGGTATCGTAGAAATTGTATTTTTTATAAAGATATTATACTGGAACTAATAGAATTTTATTCATTGTTTTTAATTCATATATTTTCATAGATTTTTTAAAATTTTCTGTTTTTTTATTTTTGTCGTTGTTTTAATGCCTTTTGATCTTCTCTTTACCTTATATCCTGCGAAAAAAAATGCTCTTTTCTATAGCTAGAAATATTTATACGAAAGCATTTTAAATATTTCGTGCAAATACATTCCTTTTTCATGAATGCTTCGAACTCTATTTATTTCTTAATAGCTGCCTCTGTGCCAGTGATGCAAAAAATTCTCCCTTACTTCAGCAGCATCAAATCTTCAATGATAAAAGTGCTTTCAATCCTTACCATGGATTTATTGGTAAATGCTGAAACCACCTGAGCGCAAATCATTCAGATTTTCTAGAGAAGGAAAAGGATATCTTCTGTATTTACTGGATGGCGTTCGAATGCCTCCCCCACCCCCTGAAACATAATTCTTTCTTCCTCTTTTCATCTCAAGCAGAGATGACACGGATTGCTGTTTCGCGTTTCGACGAAAGGTAAGTGATATTAATCTTTCAATTGCTGGCAAAGACAACGTGGATTATTTTTCATTGCAAATGTATTAGCTAGGATTGAAATGACAGTAAAGTGATTTATCCATTACTAAAAGAATTCAGCACAATTCGCATTCTTCCATGTTTCTTTTCCGAATTCTCATTCATTCTCAATCGTGAATGTTTCGGTAAAATTCGTGAATTGCTCAGTGCCTGAACAAACTGCTACTATTAACAAATGAATTACTTCATTTATCATACTGACTCCTTTGAAAATGGCAAATAAAACTCATTGAAAACTATTCTTTTTCAAACTACAAATCAAGAACTCTTGAAATAAAATATGCATAGATGCAGCAAATTTTTGTGATTCAATACGATTTTGTTTTATTGAATAGTATTTGATTAACATAGAACAAAAAAAAAATCAACGCCGCTTCACAGGACTTTAAATTTTAAATAAACGTTTCGAAATAATTTTGATTAATTAATTCTTTATTAAATTTAACAACTGTTATTTCTCAAATTTCGAGACCAATTTTTAAGTAATTTTTGTCTGCTTCCTGTTAAGTGACAGATTAAAATAACATCTGTAAAAAATGGCACCAGAAATTTTTTTTCGATAAAAATCACCATGAATGAACGAACATCAAAAACTATTTTGAATATATCATTGATGAAATGTGTTCCGAAGATATTGCCTTTTACCCTCATATGCTTAAGTGTAATATAAAAAGGATGGAAAAGGAAATAACAATACAATTAAAATGAGACATGAAAACTTTTTAATTCAGTTTAAATGTGTGAGACGGGAAATTAAATTTCATTTTTAATTACCATATACTAAATATTTTGTTGTTATTTCCTTACTTATTACACAGTCTAGAATGATGACAGAAAATATTTAGTATAAGCAATTGAAAAATTAAACTTATTTATATTCCATATTCAAATTACAATGGAATTTTTCCTTTCATAAATAATACTCATGTAATTTAAATTTTTTTAAAAAAATACAAATTTTTCCCCTCAAACTCGATGGACCATCAAATCAAATGAGGACATATGACAGGTGAGATGGTAGGAAATATTAAATTTGCAACATTTCTGTTGCAACTGTTTCCTATTATTTGAGTCAATTTTAGTCTCTTTGCGACATATTAAGTCCCACACCTTTCATATTGGAATTCATCCTCCTTTTCCCTTCTAGGAATAGTCTTATGAAATGCTTTATTTCTTTGTTCACTGCACACATATAAATAAGATTTATATTCGTTAACTCTAAATATGTATTTGTAAGAAGTTTAATTTCATTGTCTTTGTAGTGTCTGTCTTTTAAGCTTGACTATCAAGTATATGATCAGAAATTACGCCATAGAACAGGTAAAGTGTTCAATCCTTCTTTCATTTCTCATCAAAACGTATATACAGCCTTCAGCTTGAAAGGAATAACAAAAGTAAGAGAAATAGAAGCCAACTAAATGCATCAAGAAAAAAATGATGTTCAAGTTACAACAGACATTAAATCAATGCCTTTTTCTAAATTTAGATCTGGGATTCACAATCACACAGGATCAACTACTACAAAACTAAATTACAATAACTCCTACACCCGGTGTTTAAGCTCATTTTCTACCAGAATCACTCTCTTTTAACTGATTTGGGGAGAAAGCTAAAGTAGGAAAATTAGAAGCTTAGTCCACTTCTCTTAGAAATCAGAATAATATTATGCAAAATTACGTAATGAAAACAAAACTTAACTTTGAAATTAGAGATATTCCAGTGTCCGGAAAATATGAGGGTGATGGTTATGGTATCGAGTTTAATGCGCAGGAGACACATGTGGTCATGCATAATTAAAATCTAGACGTTTGAAAAATTATTGATTGGAAGGAGGGACGGAAATAGAGAAGGAACACTAGGGTATCTCGGGATCATTAAATAGCTACCAATGAAGTGTCGAATTATCTGCTTTTTCCTTTTAAGGTGGTTAATGATAGTTTTAGAATACCCCTCTCAATCATTAGTTTCCGTAATCATTATTTCATAATCACTAAATGAAGGTCTAAGTACACAAGATAAAACTCAACAGAAGAAACTGTCTGATTTGAAGATCTTAGGGGTTTATCTTCTGTAGGTTGGTAAGGACATCAAGACTCCTGAATAACAAAGTGATCTTTTTCTTTCCCATGGTTACACTGTTTTTGGAAAACATGGGTGACGGACAACCAAGATACCCAGGCGATTTTTCTCTAACTTCCATCTTCCTTCTTGTCAATACTTTTTACCTTTTTTCCTCTTTTCAAATGTCGAGATCAGACCTAGCCAAACCGCTACTCGTCCGATGTCAATCTGTGAACCATGGAGCTGCGTTGGTGGAAAAAAATTTACAATTTTTTGTACATATTCAAGTACCAAACAGTATTCCAACGATTTATTCCCATTACACCTTTTTCTGATATAACTGGCTCAACTATCGTCACAATTTTTTCTTCTATATTTTTGTTTAGAGACAATTACTAAGTTGAGTGTATTTTAAAAAGCTCGTGGGCTGCCTTGCGTGAGAGGGTGATACCCAATGAATACCAAACATACAAAACTTACTGAAGAGCACGCATGTGCCTTACTAGATGCCAGAAGGGAATGCAACACATGGATAGAGCAAAATATGAGCAGACAGTCTGTCTGCAGCAAGCTTAATATATTTGGCACAAAAGCGTATGATTCCAAACAGACTAACTCCTCGGTGTCATGTGTTCATCAATAATTTATCACCAACATTGTGTTGTAGCTGCAGGATAGATTTTTTAAAATTTTAGTTCGCAAGGAATGTATTTAATTCAATAAAAGGTAATTTCGCTTAATCTAATGCAGAATGTTCTTAATTTTTCTAATGGAGATTGGTAGGATTAGTAGCTTTTTGCAGCTCAAGAGGTGAAAGTAGTAGTTGTTTTTGAAATGAGAATTTGAATTGACATTATATGCACCCAAATCAAAAGGGTGATAAATCAAATTCTTCTTCATACAGATGCAAACTTCTATATATATATATATATATATATATATATATATATATATATATATATTCATTGCCATAAAAATTTTCTCACCAAGGAGTAAGAGTGGGATTATTACGAAACTTGGCATGGAGGTACGTGTCAGGCAGATATGTAAATGATTAGAAAAGCAGCAGGGTTGCGTGATCTGTTTCCTGAGGTGAAATCTACATTAAAAGGAACAAGATTTCAGTCAATAAAGCAGTGAAAAAGAAAGCGACTCACTTCCTGATGGAGCTGAAAGAAGAAAACTTCCAACACTGTTTCGATCAATGGAAGATTTGAATAGAGCGCTGTAGGAACAGAGGAAAGGTGTATATTGAAGGTGATAATAAGTATATATGTATGACATCAAAATAAAAAATTTTACTGCGACAGTTTCGTTATTTATTTGTTATATCTCGTGTTATATATATATATATATATATATATATATATATATATATAATGATTTCACTTAAAAATAAAAAATAATAATTTCTCATTTTTCCTATTCTTTAACTCACAGTAGAGAGTTTATTCTTATTTCCTGATACCATTCCAACTTAGCTTTTAATTTATGCAGTCACGCGCTCGTAAAATCTAACAAATCAGCTTTTCCCAGAGCCGTAGACCTGTAGGGATAAGCCCTACTAGACTTCAGATCACCAGTAAAAATCTCTCAAAATCCCTTCACCCAATACCACAAAATCCTTCATGTAAATACCACTTCAAATACCAATACAATACCAAATTCCAATCTATTTCATACCAATAAAATACCACTTTAAAAGAAAATCCTTCATGTAAATACCACTTCAAATACCAATCCATTTCATGCCAATAATATACCACTTCAAAAGAAAATCCTTTATGTAAATTCGAAGCAAGGTAAAATTCACTCTCTTTTACTGTGGTCTTGAAGGCCAGAACTGCGCTGCTTATTTCCTTGGAATATGTATACTGTAACTCACGAATCTAACTGCTTTCATCATCATGTAAAGTTACCTCTCTCTCATTCAAAAGAAATAAATAGACTTCATTCATAGAATTTATGTGATTATAATAGCTATGATTTCTGGTGTCCTTTCTACTCATCCATTAAAAATATGTTTCACACACACACACACACACACACACACACACACACACACACATATATATATATATATATATATATATATATATATATATGGTATCTTTAGAGGCCCGAAGAGAGTCCACTGGTTTGTCGGAGTCTAGGGACGGGGGGGTTGTATTGCCGGATTCCATGGTCATTTTGATTTATGCATTAGTCCACAAATGTAGTAGTATTTTGAATAATTCTGAGTATATAAAGGAGTTCCGAGTATATAAAGTTATTATATATACAGAGTTTCTATTTACAAAGTCATTTTTGATTTAAGGAAGTAGCTCTTGAAAGAGGTGGATTACAACCTATATTAGTAACATAATGTCGATGGGCGTTGAAACGCACTCTGGCGTTCGGAGTGGAACACTTGAATCGTTCACATCAGTCATCGGGTAAAGAAGAGCTGGAAGCTGCTGAGAGCAATGTTCTCTCCGGTTTTGTTGTAAGACAGAGGGTGCTGTATGAGCTAACTTTTGATGATGATTCGTAGTGCCATCTATAGAGGAGCTAGTTTTACAAAATTATTTAAAAAGGAATTAATAAATTGGTAATTAGCTGAAAAATCATACACACACAAACATTCACACACACACACACACACACACACACACACATATATATATATATATAATGTAGGTCGCTGGAATAAAATGCGTTTCCAAAGCAACCAGTAAAGTCTTTTAGATTGGACACACTTGATCTACATCACAGTTGCACCTTGTTTGGCGCAACATGGCCATATCTGGCTCCTGCGCCATTTAACTCTATCATACCTCCCTCAGTCTCATTTGAATCTAATTCTTTATTTATACTACAGTTTTGAGTATTTAATAAAAAAATCTCTCTCTCTCTTAACTCTCAACGCGACTGAAATCTAGTTCATAATTAATAACAAAGGTCTGGTTTACAAACTCTCTCGGGTTCAAACAATTTTAACACAAATACTGGAAGTTCGTGTGGGTTCTTAAATTTCCTTCTAAATGGAATCAATTGGGATAATTTTTAATCTTCGTCAGTTTGCTAAGATCGCAATTACTATCTTTCGCCGACTATCGGCTACCCACTGTTAATTTCACCATTAATATATGCATTCAATTATCCGTCGCTTTTATAAGTATTACATTGGATCCATTCACTGCATTTCTTACGTTGATCTAATTTACGCAATACAATTATTCATTTTATTAAAAAAAGTTCGAAACTTAAACATAAAAACAACAAGTATTAAACTTAGATGTTAGTTAAGATAAGGTTCACAAATAATCCACGTTACACTTCTTATTTATAAAGATTTCCTAGTGTTTTTTTTAAAAAAATCTATTACAGGCTTTTATATGAATCTTGGAAATTTGCTATTAAAACATTCAATCATACAAAAAATTAGTTTTTCACAATAAAGTTGCTCTACCTGTTATGTTTTCATCTATATATACGAAAAAAAGATATATCATTTTGTAAAACCATTCGCATTAATTGCTTAACGAGGCAGATAATTTTCAAGTCCCTATCTACTTACAATGGTTTTTGCACCAGAATTCCTTATGTGTAAAACAATATTCATTCAAATGTGCTAAATGTGTTTCCTTCCAAATGTGCTAAATTAATGGGGATCATAAATTCTGAATATGCCTTTGGGGACAAACTCATTGATGTTCTGAGAAGTGTTTCCGAAGAAAGCGTTCTGGTGAATCAGATTCAAGAATGATCAGTGGCAGTTTTTTTCCCCCTTACTTTTATGTGTCTATTGAAGCAATTTTAATTAAATCTTTAAATTTATTAATAAAGCTAAGTATTTCTCTGATTTTTTTTCAATTTTTTTTTTTTTTTCTGTTTACATTGTCTGTTTGGGAAAATTTTCAATATTTCTGAGCATCTGCTCGTCTCTCTCGATTCAGCTTGAATGATTCTAGTGACATTTTGCGGAAGTTATTTTGTCAAAAAAGATAACTGTGTGTGAAAGGAAAATATTTTTGTTCCAAAGCTAAGATTTTGATGAACCTGTAAATAGGTCATTTTTACATTACTTATTAAAACCGATACGTCGTTATTTATATGATGATTGATTGGGATGAGTAGTTTTATTTAGTTTTTATTTCCTATTTTTGCAACTTAGCAATTAAAATTAAATGTGGATCATTGTTAATAAAAAAAATTATGAATACTCATAAAACTTTTGTATTAGTCCGATGAAACATCGAACACTAAGTAAGTGATGTATAAATTGTTTTACGTAAATAGTAAGCTATCGTGTATTATTGTTGATAGATTAAATGTTATAACAAAATTTAATGTGATTTTATGTATAATTTTCATCACATATTGCTACGTACTTGCAGTATAACAGACACCAATCATTTAAACTGGCTATCTTCCACACACACACAAGTGTGATTTTTTCCTTCTATTTATTTTATCTTATTTCTAGTATTCATAAATTATATTTATTACTGATATTATTTCTAGCACTCATAAATTATATTTATTACTGATATTATTTCTAGCACTCATAAATTACATTTGTGACTGATGTTATTTTAAAAATGATGTTGATTCATTTCAATTCAAACAAAAAGTAGCAACTAAATATCATTCGAAGATGTATTCTTAGATATTAATTAATAAAAATAAATAATTTTAATAAATTCTCTAATTAATTAATCCGTTATCAAGATCTCTTAAAGTATCCGATTACGCTGAAAATTGAAATTTAGAAGTAAAAAGCTACCTTCCATTTGTTGTTACGATACGTAGAAATAAAGTTATAAGCATTTTAATTCAAGACAATTAAGAAAACAGCAACTGAAAGTGGATATTTAAAAACCGGAAGTTGGAAGCCTTTTCCTGAATATTAATTTTATCTGATATTGTTCAGAAAATTTTCTGCTTATAATTTAAAAAAGTTTTTTTAAAAAAATACATTGGGATTATTTTTGAATTGGTTGTAAGATTTCTGAAATATCACTGGCATTACTGGATATTGTTCGCGTTTTTGTGCTGAGCTACATCATGTGTGATTTTTCGATGATTAAGAATAAAATTTTTGTCTTTCAACTGTCATTTTATTTCTGCATGAAATAACTATTTAGAAAATGTAATATCTTTTTAGTTATATTTTTTGTTTAAACCATGAATAGCTCCAAAAATAAGCATCAATATAGGAAAAGAATTTTCATGGCCATCATTAATCTGTTGTCAGAGAATTTAAACAGTCAGCATCAGCAGTAAACTTAAAATTGAAACTATGGAAAAAATAAGGAAATAAAGCAACAAAAAGGAAGAAATACATTAGGTAATAGGATTTACAATGTATAAATTCTTTTTAATGTCACTGAAATTCTCTATTGCCCATTGTGTTTATCACAATACTTAGAACTCAAGGAAGGGTAGTTTTGGTTTCCTTCCCAATATGTTGATGAAGTGTACAAACTGCAGCTTTGTTCATAACTTTTCCTTCACTTGAGAAAGGAAACAAGATGAATGAAATAAATAATTTGTTTGTACCAGATATGTGCCTGACAGGAAAATGCCGTACTGCTTCGGAAATGCTGAGTCCTGTATTAGATAAGCCATGCTTATTAAAGTCAGTTTTCAGAAACTACAAAAAGAAGTTACTAAAAGTTACTTCAGCTACTTCGCAGGACTCCATGAATACTTCAGCTTCTGAAATAAAAGAGCTGATTGACCAGGAGGAGAAAATGACAAGCTACTGAATGCCTTGTGATTGCACTTGACAATGTCATCATTAAATTGTTATGTTTCAGCTTTATGTATTAATACGGATAAAGCTGTAGACATAAATTATGAGCAAGAATTCCAGTGTATGTGTTCAAAGCAAGAGTTTAAATTTTGCCAAAAACTGTTCCAAAAATCACTCTGGCTCATCATCTAACATGGAATCTGTTGGAGAATGTCATACCTTTGAATGCTGTTACCATTTGAAACAGCTGAAGTATTCATCATTCTACGGTGATGGTGTCTCACAATTGTATCCATCAGTCAAATATATGTATGGAAAAAACAGGATTACCAAATATGAGAGCATTCGGTACATTCAAGAACTCACCTTCGCAAACTTAAATCATATCAGAAAGCATTGTGCGTGAAAATAAAACTGACCGACACAATTATATGTAAATTACAAAATTACCATGGTATTGCTATTCGACTTAATGATAGCGATTTTTCCAGAATGGAAAGTGCTATTTTATTAGCATTTTAACTCGGATGCTTGGGAGCAAAATCAGCTAACGCAAGCCAATACCCGAAAGGGCACTTTAATTGTTGCAAATATCAACGTGTTATTGCTTGAGAAGCAAAGATAAATGAAATATGTAAAAGCCTTTCTAAAACCATTGTTAATTTTAAGAAATCAGCATACTTTGATTTATGTGATAAAAATTTATTGAAAAAATGTCTCTGTGTCAGAACACAAAATGCCAATAAATGTTACAATATTTGCTAATGGAAAATATTTACAAAAGATGTTTTTGTGGACTATGAAATATTTGCTTTGGCAACATATATATCTATAGTACATTTTAATGATACTTGTAAGGGAGTGCTAAAAATATTACATGCATCAGATTACATCCTGGGCAGCGTACAATAGAAACATTTTAAGAACTTTGTCGTCAATCCTGTTACTGACTCCGAACGACATTCATTTCTATCAGAAAAGGTGGCCAGAAAAATATAAAGTTGCAAGGTAATCAAACTTTAGGAAAAGGAATAGAAAGAAGGCTCGACTTATAAATGTATGGTTTTGAGTTTGTTTGACATGTACATTTTTGTTTCCTATGTAAGTTTCAGAATTTGAATCCATTTTCTAATGATTTTTGATAATTCATTGCTTATTAACGAGGCAATTAGAAGCAACGCGAAGGCTATTTGCGAAGGACATAGTAATTTTGAACATAAGTCAAGTGACGAGGATGACACCTGAGAAGGCGCCTTCCTCTCCAACCTTCTATACCACGCCAACGGGAAGACTTGGAGCCTCGACAGATTTAATTTTCTGAAAAATTGAATAGTTGGAAAAATTACAACTTTTAAATTTCGATAACTCAATAGCGGCTTGAACTTGGAATTTCATAATGTATAATTTATGAGTGATTTTAATCCCATTTCCATGCATAAGAAAGAAGAAATTTTTGAAAAAAAAAAATACATCTTGTTGTTAATCTGACTAATACCTGTTACTCTTGTTACTCCGAAGTCTTATATTAATAATATTTTTAAAGTAATTTGCTATATATATATTACAATTAAAATGACTTTTAATATATATAAATTTTTAAAAATGGCATTTTTCTTTTTTTTTTCCAAACTTTTTCAATTTTTTGAAATATTTATTTATATTCCAACACTATGTTTGTGGGACATCACCCTGCAAGAAATTATGGTACAGGTTTAACTCTAAACCAGAGATTTTCCTCTTATTTTAATTTACGCCACA
>BMAW01043970.1:302575-313221 GCA_019974015.1 Nephila pilipes
TATTTAAATCATTTATCTCAATGAAAAATTAATTTGTATCCAAAACTATTAACGCAAAAAGAAATTTTACATAAATAGTGTTTCTGAAATAAAAGTAAAATAAGTCAGTTATATCTTTTAGAAGCTTTATTACATACGTACTATTTTTATGGTATACACATGCTCTAACTAAATCAGTGATTAGTACTCTATATCAATGACGCAGTAAGTTTTTTTTCATCGATCCAAATTTATATCTATCCTTTTCACTTTACAAGCATTAAGTAATGCGTCAAGATTCCCTTTTTTATGAAGACAGGGAAAGAGGAAAATTTTATCTAAAATACTATCATTTTTGAAAATAGTTCAAAGAATATCTATACAGATATCTGATGTTCAATTTTCCAATACTCCAAAAAATAGTCGATTTCTTAAAAAAAAAATTTAAAAGTAATAATGATGCAGGAATGCGTTACGAATCTGAAATCATTTTCATTGACCTCTCTCAAAAGAAAAGACGAGAATGCTATTCTTCTCACTGATCAATAACACAGAGATAATTTTTATCCGAAAAGAGTTTCTTATGAGCTCCAAGAATCATAGAAAACTATATATTAATAAGGAGCTGGTAAAATCTTCTGGAATAGCGTAACTCTTTTTTTTTTTGCCGATTAGATTTTAGTGTCAGACGGATTCCCCTGGAAAAGTTCATTTGTTGTTATTGGGATTGAGTTTACAGGAAAAGAATTTTACCAAGCGAAATGCTCTTATTCCGCTTTAACGTTTGGTAATAGTTTGTTAAAAAATTATAAAAATTAGTAAATAATTTTTTATACATTCATTTCTGTTAAGAGATACGTATAAGATAAATTATTGCTTCATTTATTTTTCACAGGAGTACTATTGCCAATAAAAGAATAGAATTCTTACGTGTATTAGGGCATTATTAATTTTCTCGATGTAATGAAAATATTAACAAATTAGGAGGGATCGGAAAAATGGTTTGAAATGAATTTAATGTGTTATGGTAAAAAAAATCAATTTCTTAGCAATAAAATAAGGTAGATTTTTACGTTAGTTTTGTTAAAAGAAGAGGCTTTGTTATGTTTAAAAATGATTAGAAATTCTAAGAATTTTATGGTTTGGGGGAAATAAATTTAAGATAAAACAATAATACTGGAACAAACGTAACGTAAAATCACAATTAGTTTATGTACATTTTTCTAACATTACTCTTAAAGAATTATGAATACTTATCATTAACTTATACTCAGGTCAATATGGGAATAAAATTTTTACTACCAGATAATATATACAAGCCATATTTCATTAATAAAATAAATAGCTATATCGTTTTTGTCAGGATAAAACAGTATTTTAAGAAAGAAGTCATTGTCAATTGCTTAATAATTATAGTGATTTATCATTAATGTAAGATAAATTTTGTTGACAAAAGGTATTGAAATAAGAACAGGTTCGACATTTAATAATCTTTAATGTAACCGAAGATTAAAATATTAACAAATTATGAGGGATCGGAAAAAAATTGTTTGAAATGAATTTAATGTGCTATGGTTAAAAAGAACCATTTTCTTAGTAATAAAATAAGGTAGATTTTTGCGTTAGTTTTGTTAAAAGAAGAGGCTTTGTTATTTCTTATGTATGATCAGAAATTCTAAGGATTTTATGGTTTGGGGGAAATAAATTTAAGATAAAACAACAATGCTAGAACAAACGTAACTTAAAATCACAATGAGTTTATGTACATTTTTCTAATATATATTACTCTTATAGAATTATTAATACTTATCATTAACTTATATTCAGGTCAATATGGGAATAAAATTTTTACTACCAGATAACATATACAAGCCATGTTTCGTTAATAAAATAGATAGCTATATCGTTTCAGTCAGGATAAAACAGTATTTTTAGAAAGAAATCATTGTCAATTGCTTAATAATTGTAGTGATTTATTATTAATGTAAGATAAATTTTGTTGACACAAAGTATTGAAATAAGAACAGGTTCGACACTTAATAATCTTTAATGTAATCGAAGCATAAGTTAACAGTGAATTCAAGAACTAATTAGAGAAGGAAGATATGAAGCTCAAATTCATGAATGAAGGTAAAACAATTGACTTTTAAAAGTTGTTTTCGAGGTTAATCCTACAACAAGAGACTTAGTCACAGTAATCATTTTTGTCTTCGAATCCTTCACTGAAGGAAAGTAACTAATCCCTTTCCTTAGCGCTTAATCATAGTGACTCAGTCTAGCGACAAACGCCAAGAAAGTCGCCATGCACTAAAAAATTCTTGGTCGTTTATAGTGGGGATTGATTGTAAGAAAAAAAGACATGTCGTGTGACATAAATTGGGGCGAATCTATCCTTTAGGTCAATTTTTAGAATAACTATTTGCTTTTGTACAATTTCGAAAAAGCTCGAAAGGCTTTGCAATTCTATTATCAAAGGAAAATCTTTTAAGACCCCACAGATTTTTTTTTTAAAATTTCATGTGTACTTAAATTTTTTTTACTACCATTAAAAATATTTTATGTTTAGTATACTGTATTTGAAGGAATGTGGAGGACTTGAAGATGGGGAAATAATTTATATAGATAGACGTGGAAAAAAGGACAAAATATAATGCAAGAACTATTTTAAATTATGCTAAGCTATAACTTTTTTAAAGTTGAAAAAAAAATATTATTCTTCCTTTAAAACTACACACGGTATTAAAGTAATATTACGAAACAAATAAAGAAAATTACAGAACACTTTATAAACGAATTCAATTTACTTATTACTTTTTTTTTTCGAATAAGCAATTATTTTATATCAATGATATCATTATTTCATTGTAATTATGTTTTTACCCGAATAGTCTCTGGAACGTTTCTATACTAAGCATTGAATAAATAAAAATTTCACAATACTTATTTGTATCATAAAATAACATAAATAATTATTTTAATCATAAAAGTAAAATCAATAACACGGAATATACGAATTTTCCCCATAAATTTTATTTATAATTTACTTGAAAATTAACAAATTTTAAGATTTCTCACATACAGTTGATTTGTTGCTTTAATAATGACATCGAGTACAATATGTACTAAAGACAAATTATACTCAATGCCATATTTTACATAATTTTCAGAAATTTTTAGTGATTTATTTGGTCAAACATTTTATACCTGTGATTTCATTTACTTTTTGTTTTCTTTTACAATATCTTTGATTTACGTATGAAAGAGAGTATTATATATTATTTTAAGGAATTTTTATTATTATATTATTTTAAGGAATTTTGTAATTCAGTCCTTGATATTTTACAGAAAGGATAATTTAATATATACATTTCTATCTAACTTTAAAAAATTAAATAGAAATTTAAGTGAAATTTCACAGAGCTCAGTACAAAATGTGTTGTATGAAATGAATGAAAATGTTTTTTTTAAATAAATAAATACAATTATATTTTTGTACATTTATAGTTTTCTTGTTTGTCTCTTTCTAAATTCAAGAAAGATACATTTCTGATGGAAGAGTAAAAATTTAAAACCAAAGTTTCTTGTAATTCTAGATTAGAATCTAAGAATTACTTTTTATGGATACAAAAAAAATAAAATAAAAAAAAATTGAAGAAATTCAGAAAATTTCGAAACATTTGATCAAAATATTTTCATTTTTACATTTGTCAAAACATATTTGATTTTCACTTTTCTTCTCTCTTATATACTTTTTAAGGTATTTGAGATTATGTGTAATACATTTTCTTCTTTTTATTACTAGTTTCCGTTCTGAAATGAGCAGTTAATGCAAATACATTTCAGACTTGAATGAAATTATAGTTATAATTCTGGATTTCTTTTTCCGATTGAATTTTATCTATGAAAGAAATTTTATTTTCTTATTCTAATCACTGATTTATTTTCTCTTTCTCTTAACCTTGTAAAGATTAATCTGTATTTCGTCCAAGCTTTTCTTATAATTTTTGTATACTTTATTTTATACTTTTTATATCCTTAACGCTGTGATGCAGCAGCAGCAGTATATTGAAAATAAAAACAAACCGCACTTTTTCAAAAAATGTTCTCACCTTTTTATAAACTGACTTTGGTGTAATAAAGGAAAATTTTACTAAGGTTGTCAGAACAAAATTTCATCTAAATAAAATAACTATTAATGCTATGAATAAACAATAACGCAGAGCTAAAATACTTTTATATAGCTCTTATAAAACGTATTTTTTAATTTTCTTATTCAATATTCGGAAACTCGAGTTTTTTCACAAATTATTTTTACTTTATTTTGCTTGTGAAACTACCAGTTAATGATTTCACTTAATTTTAATGACTCACTGAACCAATATTGGACATTTATTGTTTTAGCATTACCACTGGTATTTATGTAATAATACAAATATAATATACCTTATTTGATTGTATAATTTGATTAATAAGTAATTAACATAAATCATTAAAATACATTAAAAATTAGTTACGAAATTAATTATTTTAATTATTGTGATATATACTGATATTAGTGATTATAAATATCGACGAATTAATTTTTTATCCATTAAAGTTGGACATAAACCTAACTAACTTTTTTTGTGAAAAAATCAGTAATTTTAAATAATTTATGTTTTTTCTACCAATCTGTATAAAGTATAGTAATCTGTCTTGATCTATGTGAGTGATTGTGATTGCTTAGTAACGTTACACTTAGAAGCAACACGAGAGCTATTGATGACAGACCTTGTAATTTTGAGACTCGGTCTAGAGACGGGAATGACTCCTGAGATGGCACCTTCCTTCTCTTCAAACTTCCACACCACGCTAAAGGGATGATTTTGAGCTATGACAGATTTAACGTACAACAACCCACGGCAGGTCTTTAGTGTCATCAGGGCTCGAACCAACGATTCGACGAAAACCACCGGACTCGAGTTTATGGTCATAACCTTTAGGCTATGACGGCCACTATGTCTTAATAAAAAGTGTTAAATGAACTTAATCTTCATTTCTAAAAACATTTTTAAAAACCAGCCATGTATTTTAAGTAAATTATTTTCTTTATTTTTCACACGAGAATTTCAATTAAAAATTAGATCTGGAAATAGAATTGTGAACACTGTCAGAAAAAAATATAGAATAATAAAGTAAAAAGCTAAATTATCAACTATGATTCTTTATTTAAACGTTTCATTAAAAAGAAACGAATATTCTTTCTCTACGCTTACGGACTTCCCTATCTTTACAATTGCGATATATACCTTGCTGCTTACTCATATCTCATTTCCCCAATTCACCCCAAAATTACCTAGAACGAAAGTAAACTACAGCCTTCCATTTTCGTTTCCAACTAAATGAAGTAGGAAGCTAAAATCGACTGAATGGTTTTTGAATGTCTCTTATCTCAGTTCCTTAAATTCGTTTTTATACGCTTCTCATTCAAAATGCGAAGGAAGCACAATTTTTATAATTGAAGCCTAATCTTTTAAAGACGGCATTTTTTTTCTTGTGAAACAAACATCTTCCGACCAGATCGTAAAATTTTACGCTCAACTTCTTCGAATAGTTCTCTTAATTTCAGAGAGCTGGAAAAAGTTTGAACATATTTCATTGTAAATTTTGATTTTGAAACCATAATAAGCCACGGCATCTCTTACATTTACTTTTTTTTCCTTTAAAAAATTCCTTTGGGAGAAAAGTAATAAAGTTCTAAAAAGTAAAGAACGGAATTTTGGTAATAGACTCATTCTAAGCTGATCGCGGTTGGAGGAAATTGTTCGTTGATTCAAAATTGCTTATAACATTTAAATTACGTCTAAACTGTAAAACAATAAGAATAAATTCACTCAAATATTTACAACATTTTTCACTGGTTCGTACCAAATATTAAGAGATTTCTTTGTTCGCTTCGAAAATGTTTACGTTCTTAGTAAGAAAAGTAATTATTTCTTTACGTTTGATTATACCATCTTATAAGAAATATCTAACATTTTATTGTTTGTTTCGGTCATAAGTAAGAAATTTTAAGAAATACAGAGATCTTAAAGAATCAATGCGGAGGAAAGCTAAGATTTGGTAGGGTTTTAAAATAGTTTTTAAAGGTCAAAGTTTACCGAGATATGACATGCATAATATTACCGATCAACAATGTCATTGAAAAGTTCGCATATTGAAATTCTTTTAAAAATTCTATCTGCTACTTTCTCCAAATATGTCAAGTCAAGGATGAGTTCAAGATGGGAAAATCAATAGCACCTGTTTCAATTCGAACGGAGTTGACAATAATTTTACTTTCATCTCGTCATATATATATATATATACTTTCTACTATATCAGCGTATGCTGTGTGTATTTCGTGTGTGAGTTTGTGTGTGTGTGTTTGTGTGTGTGTTTGTGTGTATGTGTGTGTGAAATTATTTAGAAATGGAGAATCAATTTCTAAGATCTATATATAACAATGTACGCTCCATTATAAATATATAATAACATTTTTAGAGAGCATTTCATTAAAGTATCTAGAAAAATTCAAAATGTTTGTATAAATTTCAATTTAAAGACATAAATTCTTATAACTTAATATAGAAATGTGTGTATAAGAATATTTTAATTCATAGCTTTTGGAAGAAACTATTTTGTTATCAGAATATAATGAGATAAATTATTTTATTCTTTTTGTAAGAAGTAAAATTAAATGTTTTAATTTTATTTCCGAAAATCTGTAAATTTCATGTTATTTGTTGAATATTTTACAAGAAAGAATATTAGAATATTTTAAAATAAAGAAATGAAATATTTAAGAAAAATATATTTTATTCCATTTTATATACGAGTGAGATATTGAAAATATAACAAAATCTTAATTTCATTTCGTTAGTGAAAATAAAATTGCTTTAATCATTCTTTATTGAAAGCTGCATAAATCTTGGAAGAAATGTCACATGTTATTCTTAAAAATATCTGTAAATTTTTTTTTCTATCCGATATGGGTTTCGAATCACCTTTCTGAGAAAATTTTAAGAAAAATTGTTTTCCGATATTATACGAAAAAGTGAACAAAAGAACTTGGTTATAATACATCTCTTGTTAGACTTCTATTTTTCATTTTTTTACACTTACAACAATATTTAAAAAACAGTTTAAACAATTTTGTTGAGTTTTATTGTTGTATAAATTAATTAATACCGACTGTACTTTGATTCGTATTTTCCATAATTGTTTTCATGTCCGAAACAGATGACTCGAGTAATTTTGAAGTAAATCTGTACAATTCTATTCCATTATTCAATATTATGAATGAATGAACGGCAGAAAACAATGAATGCAATTAATCGCAAGTTTATTTCCATGTTTCATTGAATGGCTTTCCATGAACAGGCATTTAGCATACAGACAAGGGGTTACTATAAATATGTTGCATAGCTAAAATTTAAGAATATTTTTTTGAATTTCATGTTAAAAAATTCAAATGACTACTTTCCTGGATAGCACGAATTCAAGAACATCTATATATATAATTATTTGATTGAAAATATTAGTTATGAATGAAAGGACGCAGCCGTACTGATTCACTATCAACAGAAAATGAATGCACTGCCATATTTGAAGTTATCCATATTTAGCACCAACAACACAATAAGATTTACAGTTAGAAAATTGTGATAATAGGTAAGAGTTTACTAATAATTACGCATATTTAGTTCTGCCTTATATTCTTTTTTATTTGCAAAATTAAAATTTCTTTTGTTCTATAGAGTAATTCCCTAACTAGTTTTATAATACTCTACCTCATTTAAATAAATATCAAGAATGTCTGAGTTAATACAATAGATTTTCTACAGTTGCACGATTGGCTCACACAAATTTCTTCACAACAGTTCTCGTTGTAACTATCATCTAAAATATCTTATTTAGAATAGAAAAATTTGATGCATTTTACGATATACACTTTATAATAATACTAAAACACAAACGTGATATTGTTTAACATAATGACATAGCTTATTTCATATTTCTAATTTTACAAATAATTTAATATATATTTAAAAAATAAGTTTTGATAAATAGTTGATAGTAAGAGATGTATTTACTCATTAAAAATCAGCAGTAACCAGTTTATTTAAATTCTTAAATAATCAATAATCAAAATGTATTAGATATGTGGAGAGGTTTACTTAACTCTCTCGAGACTCTAATAATATCTACTTATCTTGAGAACTCTGAACAGTAAATTTTTAATAACAGGATTCGATTCAGGTACCGCGTATTGAATATCTTCTTACAATAATTCTAACCTCTGTAATCGCTTGCATAACTCCTTCAATTCATTTATCTTTCCTCATTCCTCTTCTTAAATAGTGAGGCTTCTTTGCAAATGTTACGGATCTTTCAAAAAGCAAGGTTCTTATGTCAAACATCGTAACAAAGTAAACCCAATGGTCTTTTAAGGGAAATGGGCAAGAGAACCTGTTACAAGTATACGAAGGTTACGACGGATTAGTATTCAAATTCAGGAAAAATTGAAAACCCGCTGCGTTTGTTCGATGCTGTCTTTTCATAATGAATCATTTTTTAAACAAACGTTTCTTCTATTATGATTATATAAAGCTATCTCAAAGAGTAGTGGAGGAAAATGCACATGAGAACCCGTTAGAAGTATATGAAAGCTGTGGCGTTTGTCTGTCATTATTCGTTCTTCTGCCACATCCTAATATAACGTATTAATTAAAAACTATTAAACTCTAAATGAAGAAACACAAGACTAAAACTGCTTCATTATTTATTATCACTGAAGAATATCTAAGAGCGCTCTCTCTAGAGTTTCAACCTAACCCACAGTTTCAATTTACGATTTAAATAAGAAATCTATCTTACCAGTCTACTTGTTATTAAATTCACAAATTTCTTCAACATTAACTATGTATATTACTGCTGTTGGAAGAACTTTCTTCAATCCCCAAAATTAAAAGGAGAATTTCAATCTCAATAGCAGTTCTCTAAAGATCTCTCCCTTCATTTTCCATTATTTGCATAACATTTATATATCATTATATCTAAATCACTTCAAATAATTTCTATCTTCATATAATTTGCCTAACTGCGTTTCTTTCGGGTTGGGAAAAATTGTAATTTTATGCCGTTCAACTTGATAAAAGCCCCCGAGATCAGGGAAGAGAAATTCGTGAATAGCCCGCCCAACGTCACTAGATTATTAAAGATTATTTTTCGAATTCATGTCATTCTTGTAAAATATATTAATATCACTATTTTCAGTAAAGTGATTGATTATTTTTTAACGTCGCACTTAGAAGCAACACAAGAGTGTTATTGATGATGGCCCTCCTAAATTTGTACCTATGTCAAGTGACGAGGATGGCACTTGTGCTGGCACCTCCTTCTCCAAACTTCCACACCAATAGAAGGATTTGAAACCTAAAGCGATTTAATGGGCATCAGCTCCACTACATGGTGGATCTAGAGGCACCCAGGACATTATTGTGTGTGAAACTCATATATTCATGTTTCTAGTATGCACAAATAATTTTATATTTCCGTTAAAAATTAAAGTTTTCCATTCACTTTTATCTGCTCGAGCTTAAATCTCTGTACAAGCCATTTTTAAAAGAAGAATCGTATTTTATAAGGATTTATTTTCTATATTTAAAATCGTTTTTATTTTATTCTTTTGTAAATAAATGAATTTTAGTCATTTAAAATTTAAGAAATTTAATATAGATTTAATAAAAACTATCGTTATATACATTTATTCACATAAAACATAAAAAGGAAGGAACTGCTAGTAGAATAAAATATTAATTATATGATTTCATCATCATATAGATTTCACTATAGTTTGTAATTCACATTATGGAGTTTATATGTGTGTATATATAGGCTTCGATGGGGTAGGAGAGGAGGGGGAGTCACAGTGTTTAGCATGCCTGATTGCGTAGACTGCCGACAAAGTCCATTCCTTGTGGCTTTGGCTTGGTAGCTGGTCATGGGTCAACTCCGCTCTTCCTCCTTTTAGGGTCGATAATTGAGTACAAAGTTCGCCTGAAAACATAAATGGTGGTCCAGTGTCAGGATAGTTACTCCACCTGGACGCTAGCAAGTAATTAGCACCTCAGATCCAAAGACTACACAAACGGAGATGGGAACCACTTGATGGGGTTCTTAAGCCCGTCAAAACATTTAATTTAACTTAATACATTGTTATTTTTTATGTTGTTGTTTTCGTAGAATTTTAATTTAAATCAGATGATTTATGATATTTTTTTCTTTTGTTTCTTCGTTTAAGCGGAGTACTTCTATCTTAATCTAGAGGCAGTATTACATAGTTAGTTTTCATTTTATTTATTTTCTTCAGGATTCCTTTTTTCAATAACCTATTACTGTTTTTCTATACATATTTATATTGTTATTAAGTTTTTTTCATTTTCTTTTCTTTATTTTTTAAATAAGTTTATTTTTTGAGGTTCAATAATTAATAATTAATTTTATGTGTGCACTTTCAAAAAACAATTACTCAATTTTAAATTTATTTTCATTCATTGTGTATAGTATATTGTATTTTTTATTTGCTTTCATGTTTTCATTATATATATATATATATATATATATATATATATATATATATATAT
>BMAW01043970.1:313321-331726 GCA_019974015.1 Nephila pilipes
TATATATATATATATATATATATATATATATATATACATGTGCGTGTTGTGATAAGTTAAATATTTAAGAAATATTTAAACTTTAAGAAATTATTGAAATATATATTGGCAATACAATATAATTTTGTTTGTTTGCTTAAAAAAGGCGTTGGATGGCAACAGACGAGAAAGAAAGGATTTTTTTTTATGTAGGTGCGTGAGATGAAAAGTAAGAGATATTAATAAAAAAATTGTATATAGCATAAAATTGTATGTTAGAAAAAGTTTTGTTCTTATTATGACGTCTGAAATTGCAATATATATAACATTCAACTAGATCCAAAAAAATAAATTATTATTAAATCAAACATTATTAGATTTTGGTTTAGCAAACTCATGCTTCTTTTCAGCTGTAATAACTAATTAGTTTATTTTCCTTTAGTATTCCAGTCAGTTGATTAAAAGTAACATCCAACTAAGTATTATTAGCTTCACTTGTCATTACTCATCTTAGTTTCTAAAGAGTTACAAATAGTCTAATAAAAAGTCTAATAAATAAATAGAGTTTAACAATGATGATAACTAATTTACAATTAATCTTTGTTGAATATGTTCAGATCAGTTTCAATTTTTCCTTCTAAATTATTGCTACCTAAATGCGTATGAATTAACGTTTATAAGCTCTTTAGCATTCTTTAACTCTTTTTTAGATTGGAAATCATTAATTCCCAAGTGTCTCTTTGATTCGTTTTCACTTTCACTAGTTCCACCACCAACGTTCTAACTTCCAACTTTCAATTTCCGTTCTTCGTTGCTTATGTGTGAATGCAATTCCTCTAATCTATTTATTACACTTCATATCTTCAACCTGATCTACTGGAATCGCGTTTCGTTTACTGGGAGAGATGTTTATTTTAAATAATTCAAACAGAGCAGTCTTCCAGGTTAATTGAAGGGGGGAATGCGATAGAGCGTACTGTTACAAAAGTCATAATTAGTTGATATTCTATCTTTAAAAAATTACAATTTATTGATTAAAAACTTATACAATTGTGATATAAAATATTCTTATTTCGATATCAAACATGTTAGAGAGGGTTTATATATATATATATATATATATATATATATATATATATATACGAACAATGATATATTTATTATATTTTATATAAAATTTGTATTCCACATTATTTCCATACATTAGAATATCCTATGAAGAAACTAAGACAATCAAAATGTTATAGCCTTATATTTAAATATCGGAACAATTGTGAACGCAAAAAATAGGTAGAGTACGAATTGAAAACGGAACCTAATTTTTTTTAAAAAAAATCTGGTAAAATATTCATTTCATTTTCTTATGCGAAAATTATGTAGTTTCAAAATCAATAAGAAGAAATGTGATTTATATAAAATACTCTGAGAATTATTATATTTCCCTTACGTATATTGCATAAAAAATTTAGACAAAATGATAATTAAGTAAGTGCTGTGAAAGTAATTATGTGTATAAATGTTTTTGTAACATTGCATGTTTTCTCTTCTAATTTAAAATATATAATTTCTTAGGAAGCTAAATGATCCTAATGGAAAGATGTTAGTTAACTGAAATATAATTCCGATTAGTATTAAATATCTTACAGTTTGAAAATAATTGCTATAAAAATCAATAAATAAAAACAAATTCCGTGCTTGGAAAGTAAATATAAATATTTCAATGGAAGATATTTTTTAATGGCAAAAAAATCACTTTCGCTGTTAGCAGGTGTTCATTAAATGATGGAAAATATAGCTTAGGTTATAAAACGAAACATATTTATATGTGATACAGCACCGCTCGTTGTCTACCTTTTTATTAAACCATCTTCAAAGCATTCTTATATACACACGATCTTTCTAGAAGCAAATAAACTATTTATGACGAGCTTCATAAAACTGCAACAGAACTCAAGCGATTACATTTTGCCTTCAGATCGCGAATACAATTCTTTTGACATCCTTCCAACAAATCGATTTTTCCTGTATCGATGACTCGTGTATCGATGTGAAGTACTAAGTGCGCTTTAAAGAGTTAAGCAACGGTCTGTTGCGTTGAACTTTATCCTTGTCAAAACACAAAGCTTCCAGCTTGATCAACACAAGGAAGACTTAAATTCCAAGGAATTGAGAGCTTAATTGAAGGTAGAGGCAGACGGAATTGGAGATAAGTCGAAGCTGTTTTCCCTCGAAATACATACCAGGGTTTTCTTCTATTCAATTCGCTTCTCTAAACGTAGTTTGAAGTGTCTTTTAACTTTAGCTTTTATTGGTTTTATTCCGAAGCTTAAGGGAATTGTTGAAAGAGAAAGCCTTTGTGTTCCACGTTTCAATGAGATGGATTTGTTGCGCTCGGTGCTGGTATACCCTTCTATTTTTGTAGTTGTTTCAGTACGCATTGTCTTTCAAACTTAATGAGACGAAATTAAATAAAAGTTATCAGGTAACTGAGTACATACGAAGGATTCCAGTGTGTATTCCTACCTAAAAAATGTTTTAATCTCTTTCTCAGCTGCATAATGCGTTGTAAATAATTATGCCTTTATTAAAATACTTAATTAAATGCCTTTTGAGTATTTCGGTTGTAGTTATTTCCATTAATTCGTTAAAAGCCTTTCTGTTAATTAAAATGCTTAAGTGTTTTATTAAATATATGTAGATGTTATACTAATAACATGTACCATTTCTATGAACATATTCAATTAAAATCATATTTTAAAGATCTAATTTTTAGTAAAACTATAAAATACCGAATATTATGTTTAGCTGATTACATTTTTGACATTTGAACATTTCCAACAGTTCAAGTAAATAAATGTAATAAATTATTATTATTAAAAGCTTTCGAGAAGAGACCTTATGTAGAAAATAATTTGAAAAAGAGATAATTTTGGAAAAACTTCATGAATTTTTAATTACATATCTCGATATTTGATACTTGTTTAATTTAATTCTTAATAAATATTTTAATCCGGTTGATATTACTATATTTTCAAAAAAGTTATAATAAAACTTATGACATTTCAAGAAAAACGCACTTTAAATAGTTTATTCCAAAAACTATTTAAAGACCCAAAATATAAGAATTTGTGGTACATTTTATGTATGAAGAAAATAAGATATTTGTGTAATGATATAAACATTATACCTTAAATTTTTTAATTTTCTGTTTTGAAATTTTACATCTGCTACTGCACAACGATAGTTTTTACATTTATTTGAGTGTTATTCGATGCAAAAATAAAAACTTTTTTATTGTAAGCGTTTATGTATATTTTTATACACATCTCCTTAGTGATATTATATATAATGGAAAATACATTGAATACTTTAGTTGCATATTCTAAGAATTTCAAGTTAAAAATTTCTATTCTAGAAATTAATTTGAATTAAATATTACATAAATAATTCTCAAAATAATAACATTTCATAATTCAATCACTTGAAAAAAAAAATTCCACAATGAGTAACACAAATATTGTTAACGTTACCAGAATTTTACATTCATGATGCTTTAAGAATACGATTTTAGCCCTCTGTGGTAATAAATGTTACTATATTTATATTAAACCCCTTCTTACATACAAATCTCGTTACATTAGAGATTGTTTGATATTTCTCTTTTATGAAAGTCTTCAAATAATAATTTCAATAGAGTGACAAATCCATAAATTGAAGTTACTTTTAAAACCGTTTATAGAACATATTTTTGAAAAAAAGTAAAGCTGTTATCCCTATCTATATTACCTTATTCTCTAATAAATATCATATATATTAGTTTTGAAATATTGAGTCATAAAGTATATTTTCGCTTAGTCATAAGTATATGTCTAAGAAATATATATTCACTTAGTCATGAAGTATATACAAATGAGGAATATATTAATTTTGTCATGAAATATATACCCATGAAAAATACATCCGTTTAGCCAGGAAGTATATAACATGGAGAATTCGCAAAACTTCTCTTAACATCTGTTTTTTTTTCTAATTTAAGTTCCCAAGTTCTTTTCTTCTTCAAATGAAACGTAGCTATGCAAATTGAATAAAATTTATATGTATACAAGGAGAGAGAGAAATGGAATGAATAGATATAACTAAGCCGTACAAAAGTGACAGAGATTTGAACTTGAGGGGGAAAGAGATAGAGAAGGTTCCGGTCATAGAAAGAGTGCTCGTGTGAAGTCACGAGAGCTTAATGCGTGTCTACGTTATTGATGAGAGAAGGACAAGCCGCCATCTGATAGATTTACTATTTAAAGGAATTATTCACATCGTATTCCGGTAAGCGTATTTTTTGATATGTTATGAAAGCTGTTAATGCTTGCAGCAAGGGACTTGGAACTGATTGGGAGCATTTCCCTCATCAGAGAATCAATATACTCTAATTTGAAACATAACGGACTTGATTGCTGAACTGTTGACTTATGACTGTTTTATTTACTCTATCAGTGCTTGAATTTAAATTTAAATTTAGATTTCTGATTAGAGTAACTTTAAAGATGACAGAAGAGAAGGTTACTAAGATTACGTCACAAATATAAACCCATGAAATATATATTCATTTAGATTATTCAAAGCGAAAAGTTCAATATAATTCTGGTGAAACTTAAAAAAAGTAGTTTTGCAGATGTTAGCAATAAATACCTTTTTCAAATTTTATTTATTTATTAATTAATAGATTTTTATTTATTTATTTTATCAAATCATTTACATGGTTTTTATCTCGCTGAAAGAATGAAAAGATTATACAGTGGTTTCATGAGTATCAGTTTTATTATCATCGCTTCACAAGGAAATATATTGACTGAAAGAACAGTAAATAAAACATTGCAGAATACAAGAAGACATTCTTTAAATTACTGTTGACTGAGTTCGATTCGAATGTGCATGCATTGGAGCCGTGTGTGAATAAAACACAGTGTTCGTTGATAAGGGATCCTGACATGCGGTCCATGTGTCTTTGGAAAAACTGATCCGCTGCAATACCGCAGTCACGCAGAAGATGTTCATGTTGGCATTGGACAAACTCGGTAAATACACTGAAACAAAATACATTCATGTAATAAATATATGAAATATCTGACAGCTATTGACATGAAAGTTTTTATACGATTTCGTTGACAACTTTTTAATACCTTATTTTGCTAAGTAATTTGCTCATATATTTTAACTATACCGTTTTCTAAATTCTATTGCCATGAAACGTTCTAGGAATTTAAAAAGTATTAGACATCCAAATTATAAACATACTTAAGATTTCTGAGGGGATATTTCTTCCTAGGATTATATAGACTAACATATGTTTCGTTTGAAAATAGTTTGTGCAGAAATTATGTTGGAAGCTTGATGTATTGCCCTAAAAATTGCGACGACATTATTCTTTAAGGTAACATTTCGTAAAAGATTTAAAGTGTTGAAGCATTCTCTAAAGCTCACTGACTAAAATTATTCAAAACTTGGAGTTTGTAAGTCTAAGACACTACACTTTCTAAGTTTAGTTTTAAATATTTGAAATTTTTTTTCACTCCAGAATTTCAGAATTAGATGCAATATATTCGATTAAACAGAAACAAGGAAAATAATTGTTACAAAACATTTCTATCAAAAATTATTAAAAAAATAATTTTTTAAGATTTTGCTATAAATAAGCTCAAATAGCGGTATCAAAAAATAGAATTTACAACAAAATTCATGTCAAGAAAATTATTAAAATATTGGGGGAAATGGTTCTTATATGTAAGAAATAGTTATTTTTTATAACCATTGTAAAATCTATCAAAATAATAATCAGTTGTGAGGATAGTCAAAAATGTTATTTCAATATTTTTGATATAATAAAATTGTTGTTAAGAATAATATATATTGTATTAATATTAATTGCTTTACAACAAATATTGTATTAATATTATTATATATATATATATAATTGCTTATAAAAAATTCAAATACTATACTTGTCACACTACAAATATTTAGAACTATCAAATAATTAAAATGTTTGAGACATTTTAAATGCTAGAATATTCTTTTTATGCTGGACTAAAGTTATTTAATTAAAAAAAAGGACACTTATACAGGTAAAAAAATTAAATGTCCAAAAGAGCATCAGGATGTTTTAAATTTGATTATTTTAGTTCATTAAAATGTTACATTAACTTTATATTAAAATAATTTTGAAAATTGAATTCTGTTATATAAAAATTTTAGAAAATTACATTACAAGAGTATTTTGATTGGCATTCGATATATATGTATTTAAAAATTCTTATTAATTCCTATTTAGAAAAAAAAAATGTGTGATATTTCAATTTAAAATAGTAATTGTGATGATAAATTTGCTTGATGTAATTGAAGTATTTTTAAATCAGTTCTTATTTCATGTTAAATATTTTATAAATGTTTTTCATATTTAATATATTCTTTTTTAAAACGGAATTACATTTGTGTAATTTAGAATTGGATAATTTTTATGACTTAATATTAGTATAGTTGATGTATTTAAGATCAGTAAATTGATAAACTTGGATGATCCAGTAGATACTCAAAATACAACACTAGTGGGAATGGTATTGGAGAGTCTACAACATATATATTACCAAAGCTATGCAGACCATGATACTTAATTCTTGCCCTGATCCATACATATGTATTACCATTTGACTCAGATAATGGAATGGACATTAATTCCTTGTTCTAGTATTTTGACTATTGTTGTCTAGAAGCAAATAAGGACGATGAGTGGAAAGTAAAAAAATATTAGTAGATGTATAAAGGGAATTGATATAACAGAATATGTCGTTGATTGTTTAAGAGTAACTAAATGGGAAGAGATATGTGAAATCTATTGTGAAAAATTCTTTAAATGTAAATGTTCCACTTTTAGCGATTTCATGAGGGTTAATGATATTAACTATAAGACCTTAGATGAGTATTATAAAACGAAAGTTAATATTGGAAGAGAATTAAAAAAAATTGATACAATATTCATTCTACAAGTATTAACTGAGAGTTTGCCTAGTGAAATTAAGAAAATTATAATAATTAATCCTCTTACCTCTTTAACTGACTGGCGCATTTGTTGTTTATAAGATTGCACAAGTGGGAATGGAAAACTTACCAAAGAACAAATTAGAGCAACGGCGATAAGGCCTTCTGTACCTCCCACTTAACAACCTGTGTTAGATGGGAGACCATGAAACTCATATAATTCCTTTACAGAATTTTTTACCCTTCTCAAAACTACATACAAAATTTGGAACAAGCAATCAACCAAGACAAAATTTTACTGGCCATCCTGTTGAAATATTCAGAAACTCCCACCCACCAAGAACCCACTGTCAATGTTCCTTACCGCCAAAACCTTGCCAGTTCTGCACTAATCAAGGTGTAATGAATGCTTATTATTGGGAAAATACTCGTAGGTTCAGAAATAAACCAAGAAATCAAGTTCCCAATCCTAATTTTATTAAATCAAGTTCCCAATCCTAATTTTATTGAATCAAGTTCCCGATCCAACATGTGACTCATAATGAAATTTCTAACACATGATTATTACAAGTATCCGGATACATAAACTCTAGAAAGCGCTTAAATATAAAAATATTTATTACAACCGTTTAAGACTTATTTTTAAATTATAGGAGTGTGTTATTGATACAGGGTTGACAATATCGATAATGCCTCTGAATTTGGTTAAGCAATATAGACTTAAGACACAGTTAACAAATGAAAATCTTGTCATATAACAAACTGAAGGAACAACACAGTCAAATAAAATCCGTCGTTTAGTTATAAAGATATAAAGATAGGTGATATTTAAAACCATCGAATTGTATGTTATATACACTGATTTATCATTCGTTTTAATCGTGTTAAATGAATTCAGAATGTTTTACTTATTAATAGACTGTATAAATATGATCATAATTCTAAATAATGAGAAAATTAAAACCACAATTAATCAATGCTATAACATTACTTTACATAGAAATTCCAACTTAATGAAAACAAATGTAAGGATAATCTACCGAAAACATCAGGAAAAATAAAAATAAAGAAAATATTATAGTACTGTATGACTAAACATTTTTTCTAGAAGTAAAACAGATGTGGGATGCATTAGCATGAAACCTCTACGTATTGAATTGAGTTGAGTTCAGATCTACCTGTTTCATTGAGAGCATATAGAACTTCTACAGCTGATGAATTAGAAATTAAACAAATTGATGAGTTATTGAAAGCATGCATAGTTCGTGAAAGTAATAGTTTTTATTCCACCCCTGATAACTTAAGCATATAAAAAACCAGAGAATAAAAGGGCATGGTTATATATTGATTTTAGACTTTTACATTTATTATGCAAATATGACGCAGAGCCTTTACCCAGAGATGATAGTTTATTAGATAAGTTAAGTAAGGGCAAAAAAGTTTTCAACACTTGATTTGGCTTCAGAGTGTTGGCATATTCCAATTCATGGTGATGATATTGAAAAATTAGCTTTTGCAATAACTTTTGATTTATGTGAATGGTTAAGATTACCTTTTGGATTAAAGAATGCCCCTGCAATATTTAATAGAACCATTTGAAGAATTTTGGATAAATACTGAGTTGATTTTGCTTGCAATTACTTTGCTGATTTCATATTTTTTTCTTCTGAAGAAAATCGTGTTAAACATTTACAAAGAATATTTGAAATTTATCAAAAAGAAAACATTTAATTATTTAATTTTAAAAAAAATCAAAATGTTGCTTTGACCAAAATCAAATTAAGTTCTTGAGGTAAAATTAGACCTGATCGATACAGATGATCCAAATATTGAAAGTATAAGAAAAATTAAAGCCACCAAAAATGTTAAAGAGTTGCAAAGCTATTTGGGCTCAAATAATGTCTATTACAAATGTATTAAAAATTATGCTAGTCTTAGAAAAAAATCCCTCAAATAAATTACTCAACAAAGATGCTCCCTGGAAATGGACTGAAAAATGCCAGGAGTCTTTTGAAAAACTTAAAGAAGTTCTTATCACTAAATTTGTTTTAAATTTATTTCAACCTAATGTACCTTTGTTAAATTTATTTCAACCTAATGTTGTTTGTTGATGCCTTTCAAACTGGTATCGGATGTATTTTGAAATAGCCAGATGTCTGTAATAATTTACTTCCTTTTGCATATTATTCTAGAAGTTTAAAAATTTTTGAAAAAAAAAATTATGCATTAACAGAACATGTATGTTTGGCAATTGTTGATTCATTAGGTAAATTCTTCCATTTCTTACGTGGACAAAATTTTGTAATTCGTGCAGACCATACAGCACTTATTAGGAGTAAAAATTTAAGAGGGATAAACTGTATCGATAGTCATTAAAATTAAGCCTGTTTTATTATGAAATTAAATATGAAAAGGACTCTACTAATGTTGAAATAGATATGCTATCGAGGCATTCTGTTTCACACTACATTCAACACACAGCTCATCATTTAAATATTGAAAATATTAAAACTCATCAAAAAGATAAAAAATATTAATAATAGTCAGTAAGCAAAAGGAATAAGAAAGTAAATGATGTTATAGTTTTGAGAAAGAAATTTTTTTTATAAAATTGTTGTACCTATGCATTAAGGTTAAAAATATTAGAAAACAACTCATCATAAATTTGACCTTCCTGGAACTCAAAAAATGCTTAATTTAATTACACTTGTATATTATTGGTCTGGTATCAATCAAACTTTGCAAAACATTGTGATGATATCAAACTAATAAGAAAAAGAAAACAAAAAGTGTGGACTGTTACAAGTTGTCCCTCCAATCTGATAAGCCATTTGAATGAGTTTCATTTGAAATGGTCGGTTGATTTAACTATTATAACTCCACGAAAAAAATTTCTTCACATTGTAATTAAATATGCCACCAAATATGTCTGGGCTTTCGCAACGAAGAGTAAAACTACAGAAATTTACACTACTTGTTTACAACAAGTATTCCAAATTCAAACTCCCCCAAAATCGTTAACTGCTAGACATGGCTCTTTTACTGTTTCAAAATTTAAAAGATTTCATAGAAATTATAACGTTAAACATTTACTTACCACTTCTCATCGTCTTCAAACTAATGGGAAGGTGGAAAGAGTAAATCATTTCCTAGTTTCTAGATTGAGATGTTTAGTAAATGCAGCTTCTACTTCTTCCAAAATACCTTGGACTAAGATTATAGTTGATGTAATTGTTGAAGATAAATATTATAATACTCCTCATTATACGTAACTAAATTTTCTCCTGCATAATTAATGTTTGTTACAATACCTTTTAAATCTCCTTTCGAACAGGATTCCTACTACCATCCAGTTGAAGAGGTACGTAACTTAGCATAAAAGAGAGCAATTCAAAATCATAAGAAAAATAAAATTCACTATGATGTAAGATTTGTTGATGCAAAATTTTAGCCTGTTCCCATTGTAATTTAGGAAGAATTTCATTATTCAAACACTCGTAAATTATTATGTGCTCCATTAACTAGTACTTAGAAAATTTTAAGTAAATATTCTGATGTAACTTCTGAAATTGACAGAACAAATGCTTTAATTAAAAAAACAACTGGAATTGTCCATTCTTCCAGACTACTACTATATTTTCCACCTTAAGACATTAGGTTATCTCACGAATACTAGGGTTATCCTATCTGGCAGGTCCCGACCAAAGGCAAATCAGTGAAGTGCGAGACACTTGAAAAGTTCGTTGAATTTCAAATCATATTACCATGTAGTATTTTTAAGTTTAGGGATCAGTTTTACATGATTTTTCTTTTGATCATGGTCTCTATCCACCTTTAATAGAGATAATGGGTAAAAATAAAAGCAACCTTAACATTTGGCCTAGTCCAAATATCACTTTTCTGTGATTCATACACCCCTATATTTTGTATTTTTAATTGTGGTCAATTCACCACTAGTTTATATTTTCTGTTGTTCATACATAGCCACCATTTTTTTTCCTGTTAGGCACTCAAAAAGATCATTTTGATGTATATTTTTGTGAATTATTTTTTTAATATATCTTATGCATAATCAAGCTTCCAGTGTTTTCTATTCGTAAATAATGTTATTTTTGTATTATAACACAAAACCTTGTTTAGGTTATTTTTAAAAATGTCATTGCAGACATGTTTCAAGTCCAAGAATTGATGTCAAGCTACAAATGATGTTAAATTCTTAAGTACAACTCACAGTAGTTTCATGAACTGATGTTAAATTCTTAAGCACAACTCACAGTAGTTTCATGAACTGATGTTAAATTTTTAAGCTCACACAACAAAAAATTTAAAGTGTCTCGACAACAATATTGATTTTAAACATTTGTCTGTTAACGTGATATTGTAAATTTTACAATTGAATGAATGCTTTTGCTGCGACTTTTACAAACTTAATTTTTCGGTATCACGATTTGAATCTCTATGTAGAACTGATCGTCATTGGGAAGGCGCCTCAGGGACTCAGTTTTGCGGGGGAGGGGGAATTGTGATGACCTGCATAACTGCTTTATTTTCATTTTAACTTTCTTTTACATTATCACAAAACTCTATTTTAGCACTCCACTCAAATAAACCTATCACCAATACCACATGTTTTTCCTGCAGCTGTTGGTTTGACCACAGCTTGGTGTAAAAGCTGATGCAATCTTTTCAGTGCTCTATTCTTTTCTCTCACATTCTGCTTGTCATGTGAAATGTGCTGCTATGCACTCTTTTGAAAAGTCTCGCCATCATGTACTGTGTACTATTTCTTGTAAGAAGACGCCCTTAACTTTTTAATAAAGTACTTCTTTGTGGAATAAAATCCTTCTTCATTGACTGCTTCAATAAATCCATTAGAACATAATGAAAATGAAGTTTTGCTGATGCTCAGGTATAGTAGGTATATAGAGTATATATATATATATATATATATATATATATATAATATTTCAAAAAATGCCTTTTATCTTGTCTAATGCTCTACAAAATGTCTTTTAGGAATTGATGTTTGACATATAGATTTTGTTTCTAAGTATCTACAAACTTGGAGGAAATTTCCATTGTTTTAGTCTTAGTCGGAGAATAAACCAGCAATCAATCATTCTCTGAGAGAAACGTTTTCTTAAGGTTTTTCTTATATGTATATTACAACAGAAAGATCGTTGTAACCGGCTTCTTCTTGCTAACCAAACAGTGGAAACAATAAAAGTACGAAGACGTTTTTCTCTTTGGAAAAAAATTGAAGTAATATGTCTTGTAAAAAAAGTTCGGTTGATATCTCTGATGATTTTGTTCAAAAAGAAGACAGATGAATAAGGAAAAACATTCAGGAGAATGAATAAATTAGGGTTAAATTCTAGGAAGTATATGTAATGATTCTAAAGATGTTTAGTGCATCGAATTCCACAAAAATTTTTAAGGTATTACTTCAGAGATAAAAGCTGATGTTGTGTATCATTTTCAGAGTTGGTAATTTTCTAAAATAGGTGTTAAATTGCTAAAAAATGTGATTATAATTTTGAAAAATCCAAGTGCTGGCAAAGCACTGTTCTGACATTCCAAAAACATAAAGTGTATATCAGGCATTGTTTTGAAGAAACTTATGAAAATATATGTACTCGATAGAAAAAAAAAGAACTTACACATATATACAAAATTTACACTTGTGTGTGTGTGTACTCGAGATCAGTTAAAAATTACATGTTTTTGACTAGATATGGCATTAACAAGGCAAATGGTTGTTGCCATTGTGTTCTGAAATCTGATAAATTGCATCAAAACAAAATTGATACTGATTCATAGGTTAATTTTGATTTCTGCCGCTTCATGTTGACATCGTCATTATGCGTCAAGTAGACAGTCAAGGAAACCTGGATTTATCATTAAACACCGGAAACAAAGAAACAATTAATACAATAGGCTGCTTAGGATTAACCTGTTCAAAAGAAGACGGTGGCCGCGATAGCCTAGTGGTCATGGTTTCGGATTCGTGACCGGCGGTTTTCGTTCGGTCGCAGGTTCGATCCTTGGCTGCCAAAGATCCGCCGTGTAGCCGGGGCTGATGCACGTTAAATCTGTCGGGACCCAAAATCCTCCCGTTAGCCTGGTGGGGAAGTTAGGAGAGGGAGGTCCCAGTTCAGGTTTCGTCCTCGTCATTTCTCCGAGGTTCAAAATTACGAGGTCTGTCGCCAATAGCCCTCGTGTTGCTTCTAGTGCGACGTTAATAAAAACTAAACTAAACCAAAGAAGACGAAGATGGTTTCATCAGCTATATATATCGTATGTTTCCGTTCTTGTAAACGTTTGCGAGTATTAAAAATAGTAAGATCCAAATTTTGTGTGTGTAAAAATCAGGGAAAAACGCATAGTATAAGTTTCTGTAACCCATCCGATCATTTAAATGTTTCCAAAATATTGAAACCTGTCATCTCTATATACAATTAATTTCAGCAGTTTTTATTCATGAATGTAAAGAATGTAGAGTTCATTAACAGAAGAGCCTGATGTGAATATAATTTGAAACTCTCCAAAGTTATACATTGCAATTACTATATTTTACTAAGCTTAACAGAGCTTGGTATATTTTAAAGGCAAGAGTCTCAGTTTTTGTGAAACTAAATCAAACATTTATCTTGGACAATCATTCAATTCAGAGACAACTACATTTTTAAGGAGTAAATGTATTTATGATTTCATTTAATTCTCTCTCTATACGAAACTACAGCTCTGTGTTTAAAAATAACTTCAGTACAGAAATATATAATGAAGATCAGATTAAGTCACTATCCAAATACTACAAGGAGTTCAGTGTTAGAACTGTAATTATTAAAATGAACATATCTACAAAGTTTGTTGAAGTTTGATCTTTTGTTTTGCCTTGGCAACCTTAATGAATATTTACTATACAAAGATTTTAAGTAGACAAAGATTGGGGTAAATACTATAGAACAGTGTGGACAGTTTTTAGTGAAATTGAAACCTCAGCAGAATAGAGAAAAATATGCAAAAGTCAACCTATTGTAACAGTTTAAATATAAAGGGTTTTAAAGTAATTTCTTTACTTATTATTGCTTTATTATTTTGCCATTCATATTTTTTCAATTGTAAAAATTTCTTAAGTTACAATATTGGTTCGGAAAGGGAAATTGTTGTGATTGGGATTGCTTATTAACATCGCGCTGAAAAGCAACACGTGGTGTAATGACTATGGACCTTGTAATTTTGAACCTTGGCCAAATGACGAGGATGATACCTGAGCTTGCATCTCCCTATCTAAACTTCCACACCATGCCAATGGAAGGATTTGGGACCTCAATTAGATTTAACGCGCATCAGCCCCGCTGCACGATTTCTTACCGCTACATCAAGGCTTGAACTCACAGCTCGAAGAAAACAACGCCGATCGCAAGTCTGCGACTATGACCACTAAGCTTCCAAGACCACAAATGAAATTGTTAGATCATAATAAAAAGAAGGATAAAGGAGCAAAAGTATAGTTTGTTATGAATTTACAACCCTGTTTTGCTTAAATATCAGTTTAATTTTTCGCAGCATGTAGATTTTACGTAAATATTATCTGAGGCCGGTTCAAAAAGCATCCGTATTATGAATGGGAATAGGGAAACTCATTGTAGTAATGTTAACTATCTTTTCTTCCTTTTTCTGTGAAGTCTGGGAGATTGACACCCATCAAATCCCAAAATTCCTCTTCTTGACTTTTCTGGCCAATGAGACCATCTTCGTTTTTTTTGGAACAAATTCTCTGATAGCAAAATATTGTTTTGATTGTTGCTTGGTTTTACGGTGTACAATGATGAATTCAGGTGTTATCGACGGTTATAACTCGACAAATATTCACGATACCATCTTGTCGTGACTCCAACCAAAACTAACCGCTGAATCAATGTCACATTTGTTTCGGCATCATTTAATATCAAGCAACACAAAATGGTCACACCAACTTGACTTAATAACACTCCCTGTCCTCAAAAAAGTTGCTTTTTGAACCATTCTCGTACATAAGTTTCTAGTATTTTACCTGAAAAGCGAGTAATAATACTTTTTCTATCAGTTTGCTGAAAATCTAAATAATGTCTTTTTCTGTGTTATAAGATGTACTGCAATGTATATAGTAACTATGAATTTCATTATTCGAGATTTAGTACTCTCACAAATCCTGGAACAATATGTAACGAATACCACGTTGGTCGTTCAATTAGTCCTTAGAAAATCCGAGAGGTGGTGTTCATAGCATCGAAAATGGTTTGTTTATAATAATAAGCGTCATGACTCATAAGAAAGCTGTCTAAGTCTCAGTTACTCGTATTCGAGATCATGACACCTGTCGCTCCTCAAAAATTCTTCTCCATCGCTTTTCCAACCGATGAGATCATCTTTGTCTTTTGGAAAAGATTCACCTGTAGCAACCCCAATGTTTTGATTTTTGCTTGATTTCCGGTGCATTATGATCCAACACCGATGGTGACCACTTGACGAAAAATGGTGTTAACAACCCGACACGGCAGCAATCAAATTTGGATTTTACAGCAAATGACTACCATAACAAAACTAACTTATGAATCAATGTCAAATTTGTTTTGGCTCCGTTTAACAGATGGCAGCACCCAATGGTAACAACAATCTACCTTATTGATGTTCTCTGTCTTCAAATACAAATGTTTTTGAACCACTCGCGTATCTACAAGAAAATATTTTTTTTTTTTAATTTTAAGAACAATGATCCTCAAATCGTTTAATAAAACTTCCATAAAGTAGAAGCCTCAAAGCACCAGAATTACATATATACACGCTATAACATAAAAAGCAAGGCACCAAAAAGGACTTATCCGAATGAGATGAAATTGTGTGCACATACCATACGATAGAATATGAAAGTGATTAACTTTTAGCAGCCAATGACTGACTAGCTGGAGCTCTAGCGAATTCCAAAAGGGCATCTGGGTGGTGTATAAAGAAAAGAAACATTCCAATGTTAAGGTATACTTTCCATGAGAATGCGGTTCCTCCGACCCACGTGGATCGTATCAATGCTTCGCAGATGAATTCACAAACAGCATGTTATGAGCAGATGTCACCCTTTGAGATAGAGTGTGCTATAGGACTGAAAGAAACAGGCTGATTAAATCTCAGGATCGCTCGATATTGGAGTCGGAGCGGTGCTACTATTCGACTATGTTGACAGAATAGAGGAATTATGGCCGCACAGGGAGTCAAGAAGGTAGTGATCGACCGAAAACAAAGACAGAGTGATCGTACTACTCGGGCTCCCAATCTCTTACGCGTCCTTATCAACGACCCGAAGTGTAATCAGGAAACCAGTGACTGCAATGACCATTGATGGCGACTCAGCAAATGAGTGATGAGGTCACTGAGACAGTGCGTCGATTGCCCCTCAGCGCAGCACACCATCAGACGCATTCGCAATGGTGCTGGGCGCAGTCAACCTGTAATCTTACGAACTGCAGTAGAATTTTTTCAGCAATGAGTCCCACTTCGAACTGAGCACCGATCAGAAGCAAAAACTTGTGTGGAGACATTCAGGACAATGAAGGATTCTCACTTGACTGTCGTCCGCCACACAACTCGACAACCAGGAATTCGATATGGAGTGTCATTTCATTTGCTAGCTGTACCTCTCTGTTGTCATCCATGACACCCTCACAGAAAGTCAGTACGTCGGCAAGCTTATATGCCTCTTAGTGTTGTCCTTCCTTTCATGGTCCCGGGACTTACATTTCAACAGGATAAAGATCGCTCGCCCACAACACGCTTTTCCACTTTACATCTTCGTGTTCCTCTAACACTTCCCTGGCCGTTTGGATTGTCAGCTCTCTCCTCAACAGAGCAAGTTTGGGCTCTGATGGCCAGATGTCTCCAACCGTTCCGCTGGATGGCATCTACCAACTCTACGTGTCAGTACTCAGTCGGATAACAGCTTGCATAAGGGCAAGCGGTGGACCAAAGTATTATTGATATTTTGTATCTGTATTTATTGAATAAAATCTTCAATTCCTGTGATATAGCGTTTTGCTGTAAATACGTGCACTTCCTATCTACCGATTTTCATTCTATTCTAGCTACAAATCAATCTTAAAAATGATATATTATAATGATTCACTTATCCTCCGTTATTTCGATTACTTTTTCTGAATTGAAAATTAAAATAACAAGCCACTTTAAAATGTATCATATATACGCAAATGCAGTTTGTTCAGCTAGAGTTGAATGTTTACTTTTATAATTGAAATTCATGGATATAAATTATTGATGTGCTTGAACATATCGTATTATCTATTGCTCTCATGAAATTAATCACGTTGGAATGTAAAGTCAACAAGAAGTAAATATATCATTCTCCAAACTGCCCTAGGCAGCGATGCTGGTACTCTAGTTATGGAAGTATAATATATGAAAATTTACCATTGTCTATTCAATATCAATAATTCGTTAAAATGTTTTCATCAAAATAAATATCTTAAATGTCAACTTCTCGTATATTTAACCCATGTAAATCCAATAAAATTATCAACTTTTTATCATTTTTAATCAAATAATATATAGTTTTAGACGTACCAAAAGATTTTATTCTTTCGCTTTCATTTTAATAAGTTTTATTCAAATAGTTAAGATAATTCTACTTTTTTTCTGCTGCAGAAGAGCATTTTCAACGCATGCGTTTATGCATTATTATGTTTAAAAAGGGATGGTTGCATTTCCTTAGTGTCTTTGTAGTAAGTATAATCTTTCATGTAAATATTTAATTATTTTCATAAGATAAAACTTTTTATTGTTTGTATGGATAACCACACGGATTTTTCTATTTCTGTATATCAGTTAATCATCAGTTATCAATTAATCGTTATTTTTATACGAATTTTATTTGAGATATGAAAAGGGAGAGAGAGTCTTTCAAATAGAAAATAATATCAAAAGTGGACAATAATCCGATGGCGAAATTTTTCACCAGAATTTTCAATTTTAGACATATCGAATTTTCAGATTATTACTAGGAAATTATTTTATTTTGTTATTATTAGAAATTTCAATTTTTCAGATTATTACTAGGAAATTATTTTTATTTTGCTATTATTAGAAATTTCAATTTTTCAGATTAGTTTTAAAATATTAATATTTTAATAAATAGCATGCAATAAAGATGAAAAGTTATAATTTCAAACTATTTAGTACCAAAGATATATTTGAACTTACCAACAATGCATTTTCAATTTGTCATTGACATCACTGTCCGAATCCCCATAGCTGCTTGCGAGTCGTTTATACTGAAGAGCGCATTTTCGAACATCTGTTGACACATTTTTTAAGCAAGGAGCATAACGCAAGTAATCTGAAAAAAAGATC
>BMAW01043970.1:332126-348052 GCA_019974015.1 Nephila pilipes
CAGTTATGCTATCGACACAATTCAATTATCTTACAATAACATGAAATCCTCATTACTGATATTAGATGAAATGACATATCTAATGATTATTTTAAATAGCGAATCCTGCAGAAAATCTTCAGACTGAATACTAGAATACAAAATGAGGAAATTAGATTTATCTTTAATATCTTATTTAATATTCTTTTAAAATTATTTTTTAAAATATTTTAAAACAAATTTATATGAAATACAAAAAAAAAAGGATTTCTCATTGAAAAACATCATTCCTATTAATTATCATCTAATTTCAATTACCATAACTTGAAATTCTCCTTATAAGAAATTTAAAAAATAAACATTCTCGCTTTTCCACATTTTAATGCATTGTTCATTTTTCGTGTTTTTTTTTTTAGAATAATACATAAAAGAATAACCAAAATCTTATTACATTCATCTTCTATTTTAACATTCATTTAAACTATTCTTCATAAGCAATTATACGACAGTTAATAAAATGTAAAAAAAATTCCTCACTTAACTCCTGTTTTTAGTTAGAATTTTTGTATACAAAAGAATTGTATAAAACTCGTTTCACTTGAAGTGTTCTTTTTCTTAAGCTTCTTTGTTTGTGTGCACTCAGAGAAGATTACTTTCAGACTAATTTGTAAATTCTCTTTCCAAAAGTCTTTTAAAAACTTCCATTAAAAAACATTTTTGAGATGCTAGTTCATGACATTGTGTTTTATATTTTTTTTACTCTCTTCTTACCTTTATTTTTGTAATTGGAAAAATTGTAAGAAGTTTACTTTTTATGTATAAGTTTTAAATCGATGAATGGGAAAACATTCGATTTTTAAGATAAAAAAATATAATCTATTTTTACACAAAAAATTTTAAATGCTTTATTATTTTTTTAATTATTATTATATAATGAAAGGTAATTAATAATAAATTATTTTTTAAAAAATCAGATAATTAAACGGTCATATCATTTAATATTTGAAGTTTGTAGAGAATATTTTATCAAATAATAATAATAACAAATCTTCGTAAGCAATTTTATCTCAAATACTTTCGTAAATTTTTACAAAAAATATACATGATCATTATAAACTAAAATTGGTAATTAATAAGCTTGTCATAAATGCATTCAAAGTTAAATGCCTAAACAAAGTAAAATATTGTAATATTTATCATTTTGCATCTAAATAAAAATTAATCTTCTGAATGGAACATAAAATATTTTATTTCAAAATTAAAAAAGAAGGTCATAAAAATATATAAAGCCTCAAGAAATGTCTAAAAACTTCTGTCTAGTATTTGATTTTTCACAAAAGCTAATAATCTTGCTTTTTTTCTATAATTTTTACTTTACATAGCTTTAAACAAAAAACTCTCACAAATTATTTAAGATTATAATTTATTCACTAGTGTTTTCCTACATTAAAGCTTTACTTTTGTGGAAACACTTGAAATTTGTAAAGTTTTGAGACAATAATTATATTTCTGGTTATTTCATATTAATAGTTATTGACATAAAAATACATTTGAGTTTTAACATATTTCTTTATAATTCTTGTTAAAATTTACCCTTTCGGATTCTTTTGATAATCGATATTTTGTCCTTTTTTGTAAAATAATAAATGACAAATAGAATACGAAGGGTTCTATTTCCATCAAAAGATATTATTTTATTCAATTGCATGGAAAGACTTTTCATAAACCAGCTTACGATCAGGAAGTGATGAAATTTTAATATCCAATCAAATCGTTTATTCTCTTGAGAGAGAAATTCGAAATCCAATTGAAAATTAGACTTCTGGTTTTATCTCGTCAAATGCATCAAATAGTGGATCATGGTTAAATCAAATCTATCCACTTTCAAATTCTTAATATACTTTCAAAGATAAATGCTTTCTATTGTTGCTCAAAATTCTACACACCAGGGTTTACGGCTGATAGTATAAATTGAATCCAATTATTTAGAAATGAGATGCATTTCTGAGCAGCATGGGACTTTACAACTTTGAGATATGATACAATTTGAACTTTATGTATTAATGTATCTCAGATGAAATCGATGTGATTCAAAAATATATGATTTTCCTCAAAGATCTATGTGGATCAATAACGTTAAATCATGAAACACGACAAGAAGTTTAAATTTTGAAATGCGTCTTGAATTTACCGAAAGTCTTTGGAAATATCACCAGTTAGAAATTTTAAAGCTAAACGTATCTCAAGTAAACTTAAAAAGCAAACGATCAGTAAAATTGCTTAGCTCAAACCATCATAAAATATAGCAATTAGTTTTGACAAAAAATATTTACTACTCTCTTTTTTAGGTAATAATAGAATGAAATTAGGAATAATAGAGAAAATTAAATTCTATTTTTCTTTGGTACATTCAGCTATTATTAAAAGGCAAATCTGAGATAGATTTTATAGAATTTTATGCGTAGTAGAGTCCAAAAGATTCTAAAATTGATCAATGACAATTTATTGAACATATGTATCTTATTTTTATTTTATTTCTTTACAGAAACTGTTTCCCTACATTTACGCTCTTGTTCCACCCTTCATGTAACTGTACAAAATTCTCCGGGAAGCCATTTTTGGAAAGTACTTTCAGCTGCTTTATCGCCTTTTCTATCACTTCTTCTGAATCAGCAAAACGGTGTCCCTTCAATATCATTTTCTGACAAAAAACAGATGAAATTCTGATTTGGCTAGGTCGGGAAACTAGTTAGGTTGCTCCAAAGTAATAACATAGTAACTAGCAAGGTTCCTTTTCGAGGTCAGGGAGAGTTTTCCCGGGCCATACATCAATCAAAAATCTATGGTTTCCTATTCATTTTTCTGATAGTTTTCATCTGATTGCATTTCATAGCCGTCTCAGAATCTCTATGTAAACTTCTTTGGTGAGAGTTGTTCGTCTGTCCTCACGAGTAATTTGTCGAACGCGCTCTAAACTCTTGTTTGTGGAAGAATAAGAGGAGTGCCCATTACAAAGATCATTTTTAATGCTTGTGTGAACCCTGACAAAATATGCCATTTTCTTTATCGTATTGTTTCTCTAAGCATTCTTCAGACGCTTAGGAATATCAGATGTTGATTTCTCAAACAAAAAAAAAACAGAATTTGATGGTGATACGTTGCTTTGTAGGTAACATCTGAATATCGGATTGATGAAAATATCCCCACTTCAAAAGCAACTTATAGTTTTTGTCTACAGTATTAGAAATGGTTTCCGGGTGGCTAGATGTTTTTCCAAGTAGTTCTATCAACTTCAGAAAAATACATTTTCCTTCCAGCAAACGTCTGCTTGAGTGTAGTCAACAATTCCGGGAACTTTTAATTATATTACATATACGTTTATGTATAAAATCTTGTAAGTATAAGTCTAGATTATTTTGATTGAAGCTATTTGAAGAAGCTTGATTGAAGCTAATAGAGCAAAATGTATTAACGATTTAAAGAAAACAAATTGTGTTGAATAATTAATTTAGCAACACTTTTCGTTTAAAAAAAGGAAAGAAAACATTTTTGTTAAAAAAATACAAACCGTCAAAATATCAGTAGAGTTTCTAAGTGCCCTAATTCTTGAATCAAAAGATCTTATTTTCGGAAATATTTTGAATATATTTCTCTAAGATTAGAAGTATTAAAAAAAATATTAGTCCATATAATTTTAAAAAAAATATATCTATTTGGTGTTTAGTAGAAAAATTTAGCGAATAAAGAAAAATTTCAAAAAGAGATTTATCCGAAAACAAATGCAAGTCAATATCATGAGTGTTCAGAAAAGACTAAATACTGATTATTTATGCTGATCAATCTATCTGTGATTTCAGTTTAAAACAAAAAGCATTTAATCTAATGTTTGATTATGTTATCATTGGAAGTTTATTAAATTATACTTATACTTATCATAGTTAGTAAGTAAATATACTTATACTTATCTTAGTTATTTATATAATTTTAGAGAAATATATTCATAATATTTCTGAAAACGAAATCTTTTTAATTCAAGAATTCGGGCACTTAGAAGCTCTACTGATATTTTGATGGTTTATATTCTAAAAAAGTGTTTCCTTCCCTTTCTTTAAATGAAAAATGCTGTCTAATTAATTATTAGACAATCTTTTCATTAAATCATTATTCTCTGCTAGCTTCTCAATAAAATAATCTAGTATGTACTCTAATGTCAATGAATATATCAAAAGTTAAAAATAAATGTATCAAAAACATTCAAATTATGTTTAAAACATTATTCCGGAACATTTTTGTTAGTGATAAAAATGTCAATGGCGTTGTGAAAGTTGTTGATATAACTAATTCAACAATTTCTTATGCTATAATTAAGGAACATTGCTTAGGATACTGAAAAATGCAGTAAAATTAGAATAACATTGCTCCAAGAAATTGGAATTTCATTCTATGGGAAGCAAAAACCTGGACATATCGTTATAGAAATTACGCCTGATTTAGAAGGAAGATTTCGTTTAAAATTTTACTCTAGAAATTTCAGATGGGATCCTTAAAAAAGAGTGCAAGGATATAATGGCCCAAGTAATGTGAAGAATAATCTTCGCTCGTAGCGATTTTTCTTCGTTATTACCAGGAAAGTGAAAAATTTGAAAATAACACGTGTCAAAACACACCTAATTAAATAATCGTTCTTCTCTTCATAAAAAATATTATTGTTCATTAAATTTGATATATTTGAATTCCGTAAAAGATTTACTGTAAGGACAAATGTCTAACAAAAAATTGAATCGAACTTTTATTCAAGCCTTAATTAAATACAGTTTTCTGATAATAATGGCACAAAGATGTCTTTAAGTCTTTAGTTGTTTAATCTGGCAACTTAGTTTTTATCATGAACACTAAGCTTCCATTGAGTACATTAATATTCTAGGTACAAAATCTACTGAAAGAATGAATCTAAAAACGTTCATAGTTTTTATATTACAATTATAAACTTAAGATTCATTTATAACTTTCTACAGCTACTCAGAAGTTATAAAAAAATTTGATAGTCATCGAATTTAAATATATTGAACATATGTGGGATTAATTGTAAAAGTGAATGAGGAGATCTGATATGTCATCAAAAGCAATTGTTACCTATTTTGAAGGATTGATGGTACAAAATAGACAATTCTTACAAAAAAATTATTGAATCTGTATAAAAAATACATAAAAAATCGTATTCAAGCTTAAGGATGCCCAACTAAATAATAAATATTTCTGAATAAATTGTTTTACTTTAAAAAAGTTTCGGATGTGTATATATATATATATATAACTATATATATAAAACCAACATTATAAAAAAAGAGATAAATAATACCATACATGAAAAAATATTGTTACAAACGATTGACACTTCCTTGCAACGGTTTTCTTATGAAAGACAGAGATGTCATTAATCAGACCAAGGGGAGCTTAAGCAATGACCCCTTGAACTTTGTGACGGATTTGGGGACAATTTTGGCGACTTGGTAAGAAACTTGACGGATTTGGTGAAAAATAGAAAGTTCTAGAAAGTGCTGAAACCTAGGCGAAATATCGACTGGAATGAAAGTTACAGACTTTTCCTGAATTTTCCCATGTGACGTCATGCCTGACTGGAAAAGGAAAAAGAGGAATATGCCAAGAGCCTTGGAGGTAGTCAGTCTGTCTTTTGAGTATGTTTATGAGAGCAATCGGGAAATCGACTAGAAGCTGTTGGTACTTGGAAATGAATCTTCCGAGTGATTTTGAGTATGCCAGGAATTGTGAGAATTTTCCTCGGAAGTGTTAAGTATTACGGCGGAGATTTGTCCGTAGAGTGATCTAGTAAGCTGGTGAGTTGAACGTTGCTGATATGTAACTCGTGACTGTCGTTTCAAGTTCTGTGTTTTTGTTGTTCTCTCTGTGTCGCTAATTTGTACATATGCTGTGTCTTCTGTTTGTACTGTCATTGTCCCCTCTCTGCTACCTGTGTGTCATCTAAAGCGTCACTTATCTTAATCCGCCTAATTGGACTGATTTTCTCTCGAATACACCCAAAATTTTCTTAACAATATACTATTTAATCTTTTAACACACTCGCGGTCAAAAAATATTATTAACGCATCAAGAAGAAATAGAGGGATCGCTACAAAAAGTTTTAGGCAGATATGTCATAAAATTATGTAAATGATTAGTGTGACGAAATAATCATGCAAATATTTGCGCCACCATAGGGCGGGAAGGTTAAATCACTATTGCTATATAAATTGGCCTTTGAAATTGATTTTAATTATGTCGGTGCTTGTTTTTGCTAAATGAAAAATTGCTGAGCCTTAACGATGGCATTAAGACGTATTCGAAGACTATTTACGCAATTGATGGACTTTGAGAATGACCGCGTTGTTGGATTAAGAGAAGCGAGCTGGACATATCGACATTTTGTTCGCCTTCTTAGCCATTATAACCAAGCTGTAAAAAGATGCTATTTGCTATAGATGCATGAAGGGGCACACACGCGACATATAGGCTCTGGACGACCTAGATCAACCAGCAGAAAAGAGATCACTTAATTAGTGACAAGCCCGAATTGCCTTAACGATGATTATACCCGCTATCAAACTGCAAGTGCTGTCTTTGTACTGAAGAATTTTTTCACGCAGGACATTGTCCAGACTGTTAACTGTAGGAGGTTTTTTTCTCACGACGTCCGTTACAAACGTTACCTCTCACTGCTCTACACCGTCACCTTCGTTTGCAGTGTTGTCGGGAAGGACGATTTTGGATGACTAGTGAATGGAGCTGTATCGTCTTCTGAGATAAACCTCAATTCTGTTGGGAAATCCACGCAGCTCGAGTTTGAGTATGGAGTCGGTCAAATCCGGCTTATTCTGTGAAAAGATATACGACCCTTACTACAGAAGTGATGGTGTGGGGAGCCATTACATATGACAATCGCTCATCACTAGTTACCTCCTGAACTATATGTTCAAAAAATATTGCAGCTACATGTGTTGCCGCTCATGGCAGGAAATCCAAACGTAATTTTTCAGCAAGGTAATATTTGGCCACATACGGCAAGAGTTTCTATAGATTATATGAGACAAATTGAAAATATTAATTATCCACCATACTCACGGAACTAATCTCCAATTGAGTACGTACGGAACCAGTTGGAAAGATTACTTCAGCACCCTGCCAACATGCTGGAACTACTGATTTAACTGCAACAGGCTAATTTGCCTCAGGACAGTATACTAAGCTTGAATTCCTGATACCAGACAGTGAGATTTCTTGTATCCCCTCTAGATGTGACTCCACAGGAAATTAATATGTTCACAATAATATACTTTTATTCGTAATAAAATTAAAATGTCTTTCTTCTTTGATTTTGTAATCATTTATACATAATTACATCACAATCGGGCACACCAAATTTCCTTCCATTCCAGTCCTTCCTTCTTGGTGCGTTATTTATATATATATTTATTGATATGAATGTATTTAATACCCTCATGTTATTTGGAATTGAAAGACAATAACGCAAACTTCTGAAAACGTATGTTTCCAGGACGTTTGGCAGTACAATTTCCTCTTGAAATAAACTAGTAAGTTTGAAAATTGTTTGATTTAATTTACAGATTTGTATGTTGATACTTATGGCACAGAAAGCTTCAAAATAAAGATCAGCCTTCAAAGACACGTTTGCAAGACCGTGATTACTTATTCTGGGGGTAAATTTAACAATGATTGTATGGATTAGATTATGAAAACTTTTTTTTTGTATTAAAAAAGTGTTCAGCTCATATGAGCCTCCAAAGACTTTTTCAAAAGTCTATTAATAAATATACTTTTTAAAAGAGAATTAATATTTCTCTTTTAAAAATTATCTTTTGAAAAAGATAATTTTTAAAAGAGAAATATTAATCAAAAGTTTGATGATATCTTATTTTCTTAACTCTAAGATAATTAACTACTCTTGTACTTTGATACAAGTATAAGGAAATCTCAAAAGGCATTTTTCCTTAAAAAATAGCAGTTGCAGAATTTATTTTTCACGTAAATGTTGATAGAATTCTTATCCTATTGAAAGTTTTTAATAGATAATACTTCTCATAAAAAAGAGAGAAAGAAACTCTTCATCATTTAATTTAATTCTTTCTTTCGTATATATTTCAGTTATACCAGAAATGAATTGTTTTCAGCACATCTAACACGAGAGAGAAAAATTCTTTCTTTCATCTTTTAAAATTTACTTAAAAAGAATTATAAACCATTTCCTTCTTTTTTTTAAAATAAGTATAATTAGAATTCAGTGATTTATGCATTTTAAATGCGGAATTTTGATGGTAAAATATTTTAAATTAGATAAGCCGATAATTTTCCTCATTAGTAGATGTCTTTAATAATCTTGTAAAATTATTTCAGAATTTTGATTTTATTCACATGCTCATATCTATGAGAACACAATCAAGAAATTAACTGCTTTGATAAAAAAAAAAAGTTACAAAATAAATGTACAATTTATAACTTATTTTAATACTGTTTTCTTCATAATTTGAATTTTCAAATAAGCTGCTTAAAGAGCTTATCAAATTCAGAAGAGATGTATACCTCAATTTTGATGGAATTTGATATTTTATATGAAATGAAAACAATGAAATTAAAAATAACCCTATTATTTAAAAATTGAAAATTGTATAGTTTTAAAGCGAGTAGTATCAAAATTATTCCGAACAGGTTCATAAAATTTGTTCAAATTTTCTGCATGGAGAAATTGAACACATATAATCATGTAAATTTTTAAGACTATTTTATAAAAACGATACCTTCTTAAATATGGTGAGGAGTAGGCAACGTATTGATTTGATTTATTTCTTGTTTCAATAAATAAAAATTAGAAAAACAAAAGTCAATTCCATGTCAGATACTTCTTTTCAAGTATTCTATTTATACGCGGGAAAGTTATATCATCTAAAAGTCTATGTGTGTGTGTGTCTCATATATTATTTCATTTAATAAGAATTAGTTGAAAATCAGTTTAGTCTTTCATTAAAGACAATATTATTAAAAAATTGACTAACATTTCAGTAACTGATATATGTTTAATGATGGTTTTACAAATAATCTTAATTTAAATCAAATAATTCATAGATTGGGGGAAAATGAAATAACACGAACCTTCTTGGAGTTTTCCTGGAACGCACAAATCATTAATCACGTGTCTTGATTCCGATACCACAGAATTAAAGATTCTCCTTTGCCCTGCAGTAAAACAGCGGTAGCTGTGATCATCAATGCAACGAACACCATGTTGAAGTTTCCTAAAAAATAATACAGTTTCTTAATTGAATATAATACCTTATTGTGACATCTTGGGGATATGTGGTGGCTTGGGTAGCCTAGATGTCATGGTCGCGAACTCGCAGTCGGGGTTGTTTTTGCCGAGTCGTGGATTTGAGCCCTGATTTCACTTTTGACCCACCTCTTGTAGCGGGACTAATGCTCGCTAAATTTGTCGAAGCTGCAAGTTCTTACATTGGCGTAGTGAAGAAGTTTGGGGAGTGGGTGCCAACTCAGGTGTCGTTTTCATCACTTGACGGAGATTCATAATTACAAGGTCAGAAAGCCAATATCCCCCGCGTTGTTTCTATGTGTGAAGTAAATAATCAATCAATCAATTAGAAAAAGGCATTTAAAAATTAGAAAAAGTGTGCATTTTCATGCTCAAAAATAGATTTTATGTTAAACGACATCTAATAACCATTTATGATTTTAATGGACAGGATAGAACTATTCACTAAGCAACTTTGCTACAAACTCTGGGATCTTTATTAACGCTAAGAACCACCGAGATGCGGTAAATAATCAGTCAAGCACATATTGAACCACTAGTTTTATTCTATCTGAGAATAATCAAAATCAAAATAGTTTACCATTACGGAGCATCTTAATCTCGTCCTTAACCAACTCGTGTCCTTAAGTATAATTGATAATTCTACTTACCTTAATTATAGCAAACAAAAAGTCGGATAGACAGACTTCTTATAACTGGATCCAAATCTGGTATATTCTCTTAAAAGATCACCTCACACTTGTTCGATCCCATGTAGTGTTCTCATCGATTTAATTGATTCTTCAATCTCTTACAATTTCTCTCTAGTGCCTCCAAATCTCTCTACCTCGTCCACACACTTCTTACGTAGTGATGCTAATTTACATAAGTCATGGTTCTTCCCAAGATGAGTTCTTAATTCAAGTGAGAAAGTGAGTGATGGCGGAATAAAATTGAGCAAGAGCCAGATGGAACCCTGCTGCTTCAAACAAGGTGTAACTGTGATTTAGACATTTGAAAAAAGAGTAAAAGAAGTTGAATTTGATTGAAAAGCAATGTCTTTAATAAAGAAAGAAAGTTAGGGTATCCTGGGAACGCATCACTCGAGTTCAGCATAGGCAGCAAAACCCATAGGAAAGAAAAAAGATCATTAGAAGGCCTCGGAGTCATGATGTCTATACCTACCTAAAGAAGTTATGCCAGCGATGACTCTCGGTTAAAAAAATAACGTAATAAAGTAGCCCCAAAGGTTAGTTAAAAGAAAATGCGCATTAAAACTTCAGTAACTTGAGGAAGAAATTTTCTATTATAGCCAACTAAAATTAATTTTTACCATACAATAAAAATATGCTCGAAAGAGAGAAAAACTGCAAAATGATATTGAATGAAAAAAAATTTACTTGAAATAACCATTTAATGTATTCAATACATAAACGTAATGAAAGAAATATTTACCTAGAGTCTGAAAAAAAAGTCTGAAAGTAAGTTTCAAATACGTAAAAGAGTTTAAAACCACTGTTATTTTTTAAGTTTTCTTCTATAAGCACATAAGTATTTTTTTTTCATAACTGTAGGCAAATCAAATTATTTCTGTTATTGATTAATTATTAATGCATTTCCCAGTTTCTATTACTTATTATTATAAAAAATTTTTGTTAAAGTATTATACAGAAAAGTCATTGGAAGAGATAATTAATATTGTCAAGTATCACATTTAATATAGTCACAAGACAGGCTTGCGTTATTGCAATTATCTGACTTGAAAGATTGTAATGAATATAATCTTTTTCTATCTGGAAATTTTTTAAAGCAATACAAAAAATTATGCTGTACTAATTATTATTTTTTTTGCATATTTTTAAATAATATAAACAGTTGTTTCACATTATCGATTCAAATAATTGTGTTATTTTTAATATAAAAGAAAACGTCTTTTATTTCATTCAATATTACTCATTCTTATTAGCATTTATACATCGGGTTTGAAATAATCCTTCAAATCTTGCATGCCATAAAATTTTTCTCGCGTTACAAGGGTTGAATAATTATGCATGTAAGTGTAACAACATCTCTTATACAGGTATAATATCTTAAGAATCCCATGTAATGAAAGAAAATATGGATTGTTTGAGTTAAGAAATAAAATTTTAAAAACATTTTCGTGAGTTATTGATACTTGAATCCTAATAAAGCTCTTTTCCATATAATATTAAGAAAAATAATAAAAACTAAATCTTTCTTTTTTAAATTTTAAATATAAAAGTAGCATTTGCAAAAGTGAACTTAATTTTACATCAAAATTGTTTATTTAATAAGAATTTAACTTTAAATTTCAAGTTTTCTCCCCTGAAACCTCATATTCTAAGATGAAATTTCTAAGATTGACAAAAGTCAATATTTTCTTCTCTCAGTTAAATAATATACGTAAGCAAATTTATTTGTGTGATAAACAGAAGCTGCATTCTAAGCAAAAAATATCGTCTTCGAATCATATTTTTAACATTAATTTATGTTTGATATCATTATTATTGCAAAAATGTTTATAAATACATGATACAAAAATAAGGCAAAAATTAGGGAATCCTTATTGTAAATTCGTTTCTCTGTTGATTTTTCTTGCGAAAAACTTAGCATTTCATGAGTTAAGCGCATTTTTTTGCTCCTTTCCCTCCCCATTTTCATTAATATTATATTTTTCAAAACCTTTTTATCGTATTTTGTTAAATTATTGTTCATTATGTTAATATACTTAAGCAATATATAAAACACCAAAATTACGTAAAATTTGATTTACTATGGAAGCACTACAAATATCTCTGGCGAATTTCTGAAATGTGTGAAGTGTTAACGAAAAATTAAATAGTTATGGTTCCATATGAAAAAGTAAAACCTGAAATGATTCTATTGATATATTTTCAAGCTTAGAAAAATGTGGAAAATTCTGCTGTCTTAAAGGAAATTTCGAAATTTTTTGTTTTAAAGAAAAAAAGGCAAATCTTTTTTTAAGTGTATATCATTAATTTAAACGAGATATTTTCAACCGCATTCACTAGAAACAGGCTTGAAACTAACTTCAACACAAAAAAACATTGATAAGAACTTTCTATAAGGATGTCACTGTTAAGAATGAACGATGCAGGGAAAGCTAGGTATGGGCTATTCTAGCAAGGTTTTTCTCATTATGACCCTGGGTTTAAGGAAGAGCAACATTTGCTCTTTGTATCTCAACAACATTCAGTCTCTAGAGCTTTAACAGCAATTTTTTGACATAAAAGAATTTCATCATCTGCTTGCCTTTCTACCATATTTCAATTCAATAAATAAAGATCTATTTTGTTTTTCATTTTTATTTTTTCTTTCTGTGCAATAGTATTTTATTTTGAATTCCTTCCTCATTGTCAGCCCTAATATAAAAATACAAATTTTTTTAAACAGCATAGTTTTTTGTATTTTTATTATTATATTACTCAACTGAATAAAAAACGGACTTTTAAAAGAATACAGGTTTATACCTCTTTCAGTAAATGAAAAAAAAATTACAATTAAAGGAACCTTTTCTAATGATAAACATCTTCACATTTTACAGAATGATCATAATGTTTGAACATAAGTTCTTTTTCATGATTTGCCAAATTCATTAAGCTCAGATGTTCGATACACATTACCAAAAGTATCCATAGTTCCTTGGCAGTCAACTGTAACTACTACACCTAAATATTCTGCATTTAACATTATTTAGTCAAATAAAGAAATCTAGACTAAATAAATAACACTCCAAGTAAGTTATAATTAAAATTCCTAAATCTGGGAGTAACGGGTGCTCGTCGCTTTTCCATTTAACTAACCTTTTGAGCTGCTTCAGTATGTTGTTTGAATTGAGAACCTCGCCGAGTGGAAGAACTGTGACATACGTAAATAAGCAATGCTACATGTAAGAGCGGTGAGTAGGAAATTAAAGATATTAGAAGTGTTAGAGTGATTATAGAGAGAGGAGAGAGCGATAGAGAAGTAAAGAGATTCTTAAGCACACAATATATGTGCGAGAAGGCGGAAGTGATTTTTTAAGTATAAGTTCTTGATTCGAATCTACCTAAGCTGTTATTCAAAAAAAGTAGAATTCTCAATTATTATATTTAGTTTTGGACATGACTTAGTTAACACTCATCTTTAATGTTATATATTTTGATCATACTTTTTTGAAGTAACAATTATTTGATTTTAGGGTTTATTGACTGATTATTTATTGCGTGTGAAAATCTCTAAATGTTAATAATGAAGCGGGAACATTGAACTTTAAATCATTATCTTTATAATTAATACATTTTCAGGATATCTTATTTCAATTAATTTGACTTTAAATCCATTTTTTATACCTGGGTAGGGTATCATAGAACTGATTATGTTATGAATTTCGTTCTTTTTTCGGTTGATCCATTTACTGTGATTTTATTTTGTCCTGTTGATTATACTTCTTTCGGTATATTTATGTTCATTTCTTGAAATTGTTTATAAAATATACTAAGAACATACTATCATTTTCTAACGTTACATATAAAGACATATTTAGATGCAGTTGGGAGGAGAGATTGATGTTGTAAACTCAGGAGAGATTTAAAAATGTTGTAAATTGCTGCTATTAACTTGGTCAATTTTTTTAATGTTTATTAACCCTTTCATTTAAAAATTTATAGTATGAAAATACAAATAATTGAGGACTATCCATCGTTTTAGGTACAAAAATTATTGCTTAATGCCCTTAATGTCAAAAAAACTATTTTTAGGAACAATCGGTAGGCTGTAAAATAAATACGAAAACTTATAAAGCAAACATCTATTTTAATGTAAATTATGTAACAATAAAACTTGGAAAATCTTTTTATAAGGTAAAAATATTTTTCATAATTTTAAAAAAATTTATTGTTACAGTTACAACGGGTTCTTACGCGCATTTCCCGTCAACTAACTTCTTAGGACTTTGGTATCACGTTATTTTATTTGAGAACCTCTTTTTGTGAATGAAGCGCGACTCGTGTAAATTGGAACAGATATATTGAAGAGTATTGAATAAGATTGAATGTGTAGCATTTATAGGCTACGAAAAGTTTTATATTGGAGTCGTAGAAGGAGAGAAAGATTTGAAAGTTTGAACAATGAGATTGGAAGTGCGCTTACTCTAAGAAACATATTATATGACTCGACGTTTAGAGTTAAGTGATCATCTGGAAATGGACATTTAGTCAAATACAGCTTACAAGTTTTAGTACCGACTCGAATTTTGTTAGTCAGTTCTAAGGTAAATAAATTTTCATAATATTAACTGTCAATGTGGAGACGAGTGAAATATTCTACGTATTCATAATGAGCATATTGAGTTTTGGTTTTCTTAGGAGAAAAACAAAATTAAGTTAAATATTTGACTTTCTAACATTTGACTGTTTACTTGGTAACTGAAAATTGAGTTAAACTCATGAAGCAATTCATGGCTAACGAAACTAGGATATCACATAGCGATCTGTTTGCTTTCATTGTTTTTACGAAGGTGGTTCAAAAAGTACTTGTTTTTGACCAAAAAAATGCGTTTCAGAGGCAAATTTGTGTTACCAATGTTTCCTGCTATCTTAAATGGCTCGAAAACAAATTTGATTCTAATTTATTAATTATGATTTCCGCCATGCCGAGTTGTCATCATCATTTTGCACCAAGTTGTCATCGTTGATGGTATCTGGATTCATCATTTTATACTCGAAACCAAGCAGCAATGAGTAACTTCCATTGAATGTGCTTCAAAGTAGGTGAAGACGATCTCAGAGATCGGAAAAGTTATTGCGACTATTTTTTGAGGTACGAAATGTATCATACTCATGGACTTCTTATAAAAGAAAAAATGTTTGCTATACAATACTACAATGAGTTATCCCCTACCTCATTTCCCATTCCTAACACAGATACTTCTTGGATTCCACCCCTCTCATATTTATTAACAGAAGTATGCTTAAGTATGTGAAAAATAATGCCTGTAACTTATCCCTCAATTGTATCCCTAGATGTTTTATATAAGTTTTATAGTGAAAGAAACGTTATAAAGTGTAATTTAGCAAATAGTGACAAAAAGAAATAAATCATGCTGACTAAAGTACTAGAAAAAAACTATGCAATAAGCTTCAAAAACTACTAAAAAGCGATGCGCATTTTATAGCAACATTAAACATTACAGGGATCTTTTTTTTCCTGTATGAGTATTATCGTAATTTTTGTGCGTGTGTTCAGACTCTCTTCATTTTATAGATATTCGTATTCATGAAAGATGTTACGAGCTCTTAAGAAACAGTCTTCACTAAAGGGCGGATCCTGTCATAAACTTTACATAGCGCGTGATATTCATGATAATGAAGTAACATTTTAAGAGAGGAGCAAAAAGTCTAATTCTCACTCTTTCAATCATCATTTGTAAAAGTTATGCGGATGACATATACGCAGCTAAGTAATATTTTAAGTTGCTTATGGTAATTCTACTAAACTATGCTGAATTTATTCATAAAGTTGCTTTAAAAACCTTAAATTAAAGAAGCTCCCATATTTTGGAAAGTTAAGAATGGTTTAATTTAAGGTTTTT
>BMAW01043970.1:349807-394051 GCA_019974015.1 Nephila pilipes
TGTGTATATATATATATATATATATATATATATATATATATATTCTAGTCGTTGTTATATGTCCCAATGAATTGTAAAGTAAACGAAATTTTGTTTATGATTTACGTATTGAATTTTGTGAGTTGTTTTGTTATGAAAATATTCCAGCTAAAGGGGAATTATTAACCCGTACAGACAGATTATCAAGTAAAAATTTCGTTTAATATGTTAAATTAAAACTTTTCTTTAATTTGTATTATAAAGGATTGCCATAGATTATTTCACTCCAAGTTTTATTTTTATATGTTTATCCGTAAGATTGAGAAGCTAACGCCTCAATTTTCCCAAAAGTTCACTGCTTATTTTATTTTAGTTGTATACATTCGATCTCATAATTTAGCGAATTTCATTTTTATTCTGATCTTTAGTAAATCAATATGGGTTATATATTCGAATATTGTCACGCTGTAGAAATTTTTGAATGCATTAAAGGCAGCTTCCATATCAATGTAATGTCGTTTCTAAACTTAACAGAGAGCTATTAAAATAAATTAACGTCTCTTTAAAAAAGGTAACATTTTAATTTTACATCACCAATGAAAAAGAGTTCATAATAATATGCAACATTTAAAAATTATTATCTCGATTTTCTTTCATTAATTTTTAAATAGATTACATAAAATTGTCTGTTTAAAACTAATATGTTTGGTCATAAAACACACATTATAAGCTAACTAATTTAGAATCTGATTTTAAAGAAAATAATTTTAAGAAGTTAATGTAATATATAATCTAAATAAATTTATTGAAAGAATAAATGATAAAGAATTATTAAAAAATATTTCATAAGTCTTAACATATTTTTTCCTGATATTTAAGAAGCATTTTAAGTTGAAAGCTAATGTTTAACAAAGACACAAATTTCATCATCGGCTAATTGGTTGCTTAATTACTGAAACTTTATATGAAAAAATTTATTTTCTTACTCTTTTATAGTAAGCATAGTGATAAACTTTACCTAAAACGTCCAAGAAATACTTTTACAAGAAGATTAAAAGTAAGAAAGTGTGCCTTAAAGAATGACTATGAAACAGAAGTATGTTTAACTTTAATACTTCTAAATCATTCATTCAAAGATATTCAGAGCCTCTTTAAATGTAAGTAGAAATCTTTGTTATTCTGCCATACGGAAAAGGCATATGGAAATGTGTTAATTTACACATCCGTAGCACATGTGTAAGGATTAAAACATGTTTAATTTAGATCATGAGACAGTTGCAAGATAAGACTAATCTTTGAGCCACAATACAGCTTTTAAGGATTGGTCGAAAAGGGCTGTTGTAAACATACCAGGACATATATCTAAGCCGATTGACTCGAAAGAGCTCCAATGTTATTACACATCGTATGTAGATATTGTTAAAAGCTATTTAAACAGAAAACAATTTTCAGTATTTTTCTTAATCGTATTAGGATATTAGTCTTTCTGCTCTTTGATGACTATTGGAAAACAATCGGGACATATTTATCAAAGTAAAATGTTTCCTAACCATTGTGTTTCATCTTTAGGATTACTTATTTTCCAGTACATATAAATATTTGAATACAAAAAAAAACATTTAAATCAGAAACACTTAGTTGAATTGATCATCAATCTTTTTTTTACTACTCAAATCCTTGAAAGTTGCATTGACAACAGCGACAAAAGTATTCAGTTTACGTTTCCACTTATGTTTCAAGCTGTGGTAGTGTAAAAACGTTGTTTTACAGCTTTGAGTAAAGAATATGAGATTATACGAGTTAAGTTTTAACAATTATTACACCTGTATAAGATTCTGAGAAATGTATCCTTCACATGAAGTTTAAAAATAATCTTTATAAATAAGCATTTTGCATTTGTAATAGTCTTTAAATAAATTATAATATGAATCTTATGAAGACGTGTCCTTCTGATGTGAAGTCCGAGTGTTTTAATTAGAAAAAGAACACAGTGATGTGATTTAAACATTGTCTGAGACAAATAACCAATACTTATAAAACTTATAACAATAAACAATTAAATAAGTTAAAAATTGGTGGGAAAAGTTATATAAAATTGTGGAACTATTGCCATTTGAAATTTGTATTCAGCATCATACGAATAGAAAGTTCGAAGGTTTTTTATTCATTAGAAACGCGAAATTTTTACGGATGATTCAGATCTGATAATTTAAATTTCAGTTAAAGCAAGTACAATTTTTTATAATTTATAATCAGAAATGATTTTATAACACAGCAAACTAATTAATCTGTTCATTGATGGGAGATTTTTTTATACATCCCAGATGTAAAACAAATAAAATGGAAGCATTTCCGAAGCCTTTGCAGAAAGTGGCCCAAGTTTCACAAATGAGATAAATTTTATCCGAATTTTTGCAACTCAATATCGCAGTCACTACAACAGTATTTCAAATGGAATGCAATAGTGAGTTCAAATATCAGATGTAAATAAATTTAATTTTATTATATCCTTCAGATTTCTTTCGCATCTTCCAATAACATATAAAAATGTACAGTTCAGAATGGCATCTTATTCTATATTGCATTGAAAATTTTGCATACAAAAAATATGATTTGAACTGATAAATTTACATAAATTTCATTATACAAAACTACAAAAAAATCATAGTGATGACATAACGAATATCTTTTTCTGTTAGCATGAAAGCAAGCATCAAGTAAAGAAGGTTTCATGATTGTTATGCTTCTTTAAAAGCAATTTAACACGTAATTTCTCATTTTTTTCATGATATATGCTTAGCATAAATTCTGGTTGAGCTGCAATTTTTTAAAACCCTTTCAGGTGACAAAGTATGTATTAAAATATTATTTTAAAACTAATATAAAAAACATTTTAAAGTTATACAATCTATATTGCTAAAGTTAATAAACTCTCAAACTGCGCTTAAGAAATTATTTTATCAAGATCTTTTACATATACTTTAAAAAGCAATCTCAGAATAGAGTATAAATTTTATTTTTCATCTTTTTAAGTACTAATTTCTCTAAATGAAGGAGTTCTGAGAACAGTTACACTCTATTGCAATATTGTAAGAGGAAACTGAAAGAATTCGAATGACTTTGACTTGGCGAAAATAAAATAGTCGTAAAAGTGCTGCATAGTAATTTATACCTAAATTAGAAAAGGGTAGGGTAACTTCAGAAAGAAAAGTGTTATTGATATTCAACAAGAGCACAGAATTTTTATTGTAGCTTAACATGATACTTCTATTTAAACTGATTTATTTTTTCATAACTGTTATAAAACATTTATTCCCCTCACCTGAAGAAATCATTTCATGAATCAAAACTTCTTAATAATTCTGAATTTTAAATTCAAAAAGCATTGCAAGCTTCAATTGCATTTAAATTGAACTAAATGAAATATTTAATAAGAGTTTAAATGTGAAAAATTTATACAATTCAGAAGTTTAAACAACAATTTCATAAATTAAATAAAGTTTCTCTTTTTTTTTTTTTTATCTCAAAGTAGACTTCAAAATAAATATAATTTAATTTCATATTTCATTACTGTTTCCCTTAATATAATCAAAACATTCCTAAATTTATCCATTTTCAATCACTGAATGAATATTAAATATAGGATTTGAAAAGCATCACATATTTAAATATATTATTTATTATCAAAACGACTTTTTATTTTTTCTTCCAAATTCCAATAAATATTTCAATGATTGTCTATTTACACTAAATGTTTTTATATATTCGTTTATCAAATAGTTATTATAAATACTCTTAAAATATGTGTTTAACAAACGATTTTTTTAAAAAAAAATCTTATGCATAAAATGCAGTCCAATTTAGAGTTTTCAAGCGTATAAGTGAAGCCTTTTTCTGCTTTTAAAAACAATTTAATAATTATAAATCTTTGTCATGAGTTATACTCACCCACTTCTTGACTTGAAAAATGTTGCTTGAAAAATATTTAATTATGTTAAATAATGAGTAAAAAGTTAAAAAAAAAGTTCTCGTCTTCAAAATAATTATAACTTTTATACCGTTCAATTAATTACACAAAAGATTGCATCTGGATGAAATAAAGTGAAATATTCTTGATGAATCTTAATTTATATCATAATTTCTCCAAAAATCAAAAGGTTCAAAAAATTTAAAAAATAAATATGGGTAACAAAAACTATTTTCTCTGCAATTAAAATTTCTACAACTTTGATGATTAATCTACAATCATATTTTTGTTAAACCTTATTTTTTTCACTAATTAATTTCAGGACAAAAATGGTCAAAACTGTAAAAGCAGTACCAAATAATTTTCAGTATGATTGTAATTATCAGTAATTGAAGCAGAACTTCAATGCATTGACATGGCCAGATCTGCATATGAATCATTAGGATTTGGTCCCTAACTAGCCTTGTCAACACATAGGATTCCGATCTATTAATGGAGGATCGAATTAATTATGCGCCGCACTGGCTATAACGATGTTCAATGAAATAAAGCCATCAACTCGCTTTGCATCAGTATTTTACTAAATGGCGGATCTTTTGCATCAAATACATGAGAAGTTTCCTTTTAAACGGTTAAATAATTCTTCGAGTCATTAATTACTAAAATGACTTTTATGTTGCATCAAGAAGTATAGTAATAATTTTAAATAAAAATTAAATATATGTTACTATAGATTCTAAAGAATGGAAATGGAAATTCAGAGGTCTAATTTTAAAATCTGTTAGCCTATATTTATCTCAGAAGTTTACGTTATTTCATATGAAACACTTTTCTGAAAATAAGTTATTGATAATTTAGACTACGTATACATTTTCTTTATCAACCATATATTTCAATGGATTTCATTAATATTATACGGAAAATATAAGAATTCGATAACTTTTTTTTTTAAATCAATAAACTTACTTTTTCCTTTTCGAAGATCTATTTAAGAAATTTTTATATAAAAAAAACTAATTGAAGTACTTAAATTGCTTTAAAAACCTAAGTTGTAAATAATTCTAGAGATACATTTATCATTTTATATAGAGAATGAAAATGTTAATGAATCTTTACAGGCATTTGCCTTTTTGCATAAGAAAATATAAATCAATCTTAAAGAGACACGGGACACAAAAATGGTCAAATTTACAAAAAACAAAAATAATTTTGATTATAAAATACCATAAGTAGTTTTCTATCATTTACAGCATAAAAAGCATAAAATAAAATTATTTTATTTTAAGTATAAAGTCTCATACAGTTTTTTTGATTATTTTGACAATGATTGTAAAATTTTTACAATTAGAAAAGTATGGAGGGTTTAAAAAAAAGTTGTAACGTTCATTTTTCCCTATTAAAAAGGAAACTCAAACATTAATGCGTTAATTATTTTTATTTTATGTTTAAATAGTGAAGAAATATTGTAAAAGCATAATATGAAATTTTAAAGTATAAGGAATAATTTAAGAATTTGAAGAAAAATGTCAAAAACTTTTTGATAGCTGAAAAGTTATAAATATTTAAAGGAACTTTTGCCCATGATATACATATGTATTATAAATACTTGTACTTAATTTCATAAAGATCGAATAAAAATAGACATGTTAGTATTTTGTATCCTCAGTATTCTTAACTAATTTTTCTCTATTATTGTTCCGTGTTTAATTTGGAAAACTTTATTAATAAATTAATTAAATTTATAACATTACTGCCCTAATTCTTCTTTTGCTTGGAAAAATTATTTAAATTTAACTTAAATTAAAAAGCAAAGTAAAAAAAGTCATTTTATGTGTGAGCTAATTATTTAAATACAGATCATTAATATTTTTAAGAATTTTTTTTTAAAGAAATAAATTTCTAATGTAGGTTTCAAGAAGTAAAATAGTCTTTAAACAAGTTTTATAATTTTAGTTTCACAAATCTTAAGATATCAAAAACTAAAACAACATTAATACGCTTATAATTTAATAAATAATATAAAGTTCACTCTTGCATACCTTTTTCTTTTGATTCTAAGAATTCAGAATAAAGTTGGTCATAGTTTTACATCGACAGCTTAGTATTCGGTCGCAAAGCTACGTGAACTACAACTTCTTAGTTAAGTGATTGCCGAACTTTGTTCTTTTGCTTCTTTTACATGTGCACTGAAGAAAAATGTCCCTGTAGCCCTTTTTTCCCTTTTCATTACTAGGTTACCTTTCCCCGATATCTTCAGAAGAAGCCGTTATTTGAATCATTGACCCCATAGATCTCTTTGACTGATAGGATCATATAGATCTCTTTGACTACATACCATTGTTCTTTCTTTAAATTAGGGTTCTGAGGTTTTGTCTCCATTTATATGAGAATTTTCTAGAGAAGAAAATTTCCACAATGCTGTAATAAAAATACAGGGAAACATTTAATGCTGTATTTTACTTAAGAATAATACAGTACTTTCTAAAGTGTGCCATCTTAATCAGTTGTAGTTTTACAAAAAAAATTAAAATTTATTCTAACATTATTAGTATGTTTATATAGTGTCTTGCTTATAATCATGTAGAAACCATTCGTCATTGTTTCCATTTAGAAAAAATAAGTTTTAAAAGAGTAAGGAAAAGAAAGTCACGTTATTTTTTCCCTATGTTTTCTGTGATGTGTATTATGATGGTATCCTCTTCTTTCTTTTAAGCACAATTATAAATTTATTATAGGATGCATAACTTTAATGGATATGAAATATATTCATGGGAGTTTATTGTAAAATATATATTCCATAAGCTATTTTATGACGGTCTCTTCTTCTTCCTTCTTCCTTCTTCCACTTTGAATAAAGTATAATATATATTCAAGGAGCTGTGCATTATGATATGTCCTCTTCTTTTTCCTTTCTAATGTATAACTATGAGTTTATAAAATAAATATATTCTGTAAACTGTGTTTTATGACGAGGTTCCTTCTTTCCCCCTTATATATATATATATATATATATATATATATATATATATATATATATATATATATATATTTAATGAGTTATATATTATGATGTTCTCTCTTCTTCCTGCTTACTATAAATATCAATTGCTAAGAAATACATTCTGAAAATTGTAATTATAACTAAAACTGTTCCCTTTTCTCCCTTCGTAAAATATAACAACTAATTTTTTATAAAATACTCATACTTTCAAAAACTGATTATAATATATTCAAGAATCAGGAGTAAGAAATGTATTTTGCGATTTGTTTTAATCAGTTATAAATACAAAAGAGAGAGATAAAATAGAGCATTTTTAGTTATCCATCTAATATTGAGTAGAACTATAAATTGATTATACATAAAAATATTAAAAATTATTTCTAATTGAACTTCAAAAATTCGTCAAACATCTCATTTATTGGAATTTTTGTTTAAAAAGCTACCTGACTTTGAGAACATATAAAGTGAATTTCTGAATTAATCTCTTTCATTTAAATTATGAATTTAGATTAGACCCGAAACATTTCAAATGGTTAGTTCATTAGAGTTTCATTTACCAACATTTAGATTCTTACCAATTCATTACCAATGTGTGAAAAAAAATATGGGTAAAAAACCTTTGAGGGATTGAAAAATTAATATAGCCCATTCATATTTATCAAATTTTTCCTCATAGTCTTTTTTCATTCAAAAAATATTTTCTCTTTCAGAAATGCATTCTCTTCATCACAATTCATCTAAAAAATAAGCTGTTATTCAATATAAATGTAACAGATTTTGCAAGTTTCTCTTTTTTTCCTTGAAAAAGTTTCCTAGACTACAAGGAGTACGATTTCCTTTTATTCAGCTAAGAAGAATTCTCTCGTCTTGGCTGAAGTGCTTTCTCGGAAGGAAAGTGAAACTCGGCAAATTCACATTTGAATAACAAAGCTCCCAACTCTTCTAAGATGTTGAGAATTCTCATAAGGAAGCTCAAATTAGGTTCGAAAGCAAAAGAATTCTCATAGTTAGCATTGTGAAGGTGGAATACACCCGCTTAACAATAGAAGAAAACGAGTTCAAGCCGTCGACTACAAATGAAATCAATAGAGTTTGAACATCGGAGTGTCTTCTGAAAAAGGAAAGTTGCAGTAGAGTCTTACCAGCGTATCTAGGTTATATTTATGAAGAGATTAAATATTAATAAAAAGGTAAGGTTTCATTTCAAAAATGCAAATTTTAAATTGAATAATAAAGTAGGTTAGAAAAATGCAGGATCTAACAAGTTGAGAAGAATTTATGAATAAATTGGATAACTTCTGAAATCATATTGAAATTTTATTAAATTACAAAAAGTAATACATTGCATTATTCAAATTATTTATGTTTCTTCACATACCCAATGAAAACTTCTTTACTTGTGTCTATGTAGTGTTTGATTTAAGGAATTCATTTTATTTTTTTATTTCTTTTTAAAGAAATAAATTAGCGTCTGTAATTCTTAAAAATACATTTACTCTTGCGTTATATGAGTTTTTTTAATTTTTATCTTTTCATAAGCTCTTGTAGAAATTGTCAATATTTAAAAGTACTTAGAAGTTACAGTCAAGCTATTTAAGGTAATTTGTTCTAAATTATAATGCATTTCTAAATCTGTCTTACTACAAACAATCTATCAATTAATTTGAGTGTTTCATTCTTGCGTAAAAAATATCAAATTTATGTTTTATCATTATTAATATCCTGTACTAAAAGAAAACAATTTATAACTTTTACGACTTTTAAATATAATTCTCACATAGAATTTATTCACTATTTTTTAATCAAACATTTTTTTATTTATTCTGATGTTAATTTTTTTATTCAAAAATGGATGAACTAAATGGTTTCATGAAAAACGTATTAGTTTAATCTTTGAGAAGTAAGAAAAATCTTTAAGAAATTCTATGTATTTTCAATTAATTTGAAAGGTTATTAATTAACTTTTATTCTTTCACAATTGTACAATTATTTTTAATCAAGCCCAATTTATTAGTGTAATTTCGCGTGTTCACTTCTTTCATTACTACTTTTAACCAAATGATTAAGACTCTTATAATTGAACATTTTAAAGGGGAATGATTTTACTGTGATTGGATGTAAATTTCATATTTATTAGTTTATGTGTTGCGGAAAAAAAAAATCACCTATGTTATTTCTAAATTATTACTTTACGATCTAAAATATGTGAAAAATAATCGATCCTTTTTATTTAAAATTATTTTTTATATTTAAAAAAGTTTACTGTCACCCTAGTTATTTTGATTAAAATTCCCAACGGCAGTTCAGATAATATGTTCCTTGAACTCTTAGATTATTTTATTTCGTAGATTTAGCCTTACTTTTTGAAGGAATCGGTTATCAGTTTCGAATTTCAAACAATCACCGTTAATAGGACTATAGTATTATCTCTAAACTGAATCTTTAGTTGCTAAATAATTGATTAAAGTTTGAATGCTTTCCTACGTTTAATGAATTCAAGATTGGTAACATCGGAGCAAAACAAAAGAACAATCTTTGATTATTGAAAATATATGATTTCTGAACAATGCAAATTCTGTACATGTTGCTCGTATCAAACGAAATGCCCCCCCCCTTTTTTTTTAGTCTTTTGAACCAGGAAGCATTATCTAAGTAAAATAGAGTAATTTACGACGCGAATTATTTCACTTGAATGAACCCAAGTTTATACAAAACCATTTAATACCTAGGTTTCTACTGCTTCGAAATAATTTAATACTAAAAAGTCTTTTGAGAGCATGAAGCTTGTTCTTCCACAGAACCATTATCTGATATCAGAAGCCATGTTACACATAAAATAGATTGTCGATTTATCGATTATCATTAAATAATCTATTTGCTATGTTATGCACTGAAGAATATTGTCAGTTACCGATGGAAATAAACTTTTCACAATAGTTGATGCATGAATTCTAACAAGAAAAAAGTACCTACTAAACTATTGTATCTTCCGAGTGAGTGGTTTAAATGGTTGGGTTACTGTAGTCGCATTATTGACTAATAGTACCCAATAATAAAGTCCATTATTTCTTAAAATCATTGTGGCTAGTAACATTAGACATAGAGTTTCAAATAATAAAAGCATCAACCAATTTTAAAATATTAAAGAAATCTGAAATATTAATTGAAACAATAAGGAAATTTGATTCATTTTTTGCAAATAAGGAGTCAATGTATCGAGACTTGAATATATCGTAGGAATTCTTAAGAAACCAATTTATGAATTCTACTTCAAATACATATTACTTCCAACAACTCACATTCGTAAAAATAAGGGCATTATTCTATTAATAATATTTATTATGTCAAAAACTACAAATTTTAACTTTTATGCAATCCTTGTCAGTAAAAATGTTGGTGAAATCATTTCTATATATAAATCAAACGTTTAATGTTATATCTCTAATAATATTAAAAGCAATGGAAACTCACAGTATTAGGGAAAATAAACACAATATTAGGTATTACTTAACCTTTTAAAGAGAAATTAGAAAACTATAGATTTAATGTATTAGATTTTGATGTTATTCACGTGTTCAAAATCGATTTATATACATATGTGGACGTAGCTAAATGTAGAGTCATTTATTATTAGAACTTTGTTTTCGCCCATTTACTTTCATAAAAAAAAATACTTTCGAAGCAAACTATTGTAACCTTTTCTCATATTAGAGCTATATTTGTGTATGAATACTTCTCATTTTTATGTAGATCAAGAAATCTTTCCTACGACAATGATAAGATTTAAGCTTCATATTTGACATGCAAACGGGAGGAAATATTTCCACGTATATTCTTTTCATATTTAATATTTCTGATAATTATTCATCTCCATAATTTACGTAAGATTCGCTCAATATCATATCGTTTTATTATGACAGTATGCTTGACGTGCAAAAAAATTTAGAAACATAAATTAGAGAAGCGAAGATAAGCTTTGAAAGTGAAGAAGTGATATAAAGCTTTTAAAAACGCCAAGAAACCAACAAGATATCCTGTGATGAATCTAATGAATTAATCTTCCCGAAAGCATCCAATATTTATCGAAAATGGTTCTCTAATATAGTCAAGAGTTATAGAAAGATAAATGTTTAATCTTCATTTAAAATGGAGTACTGAATTAGTAATTTCACAGCAGGTCAATTCTAATTTGAAATATCACACAGCACATGAAAGTATTCTGCTTCATTAAAGTTATCATTTATTCTTTCTGATTATATGTTCTCTTATCTTAGTGTACTGAAATCCGAAGAGTTCCTGTACCTGTATTTGAAGAAATAAAACAAAATTTTTGAAACTGTATTCGACTACATTCATCAAAGTAATAAGCCAAATTACTCTCAAATATACATGAACATCATTTAAATATATAATTTCATTTTTTTGACAAAGGATATATAATTGAATTCAATAAACTCATTTCTGAATCAGAGATCAGACTGTAGGACATAAATTAGATTTTATCCAATTTTGAAGTGAAAGATTAAAGCTGATTTTGTATGTTTAATAATGCTACTAAGATCAGTTTTATCTCGTAAGGTTACTACACATTTTGTTTACTAGTGTGAGTTAATTAAATTGCACTAAATAACTCAGGTAGGTAATCATTGATAGTTAAATTTTAAATTACATAACTTGAGTAGTAAAATTCTTTTATTTCATTTTTTTTTTTTTTTTTAGTTCTTTTCACTGTCATTTCAGAATTCTCTATTTGAGTTGACTTTTAAACGATTTCAAATGATTTAATAATATTTAGATTTGTTTTCCCTTAATTCCTCTCTAGTTTTTGAAAATTAAAATGCAATTCTGACAGTATTATTTGAAATAGTTTTGACAGTTCAATGACAAAATGAATAGTACCATATATTACTGTTCAAAGTTTGTAATGTTAAACTATTCGCGATTTTCCCTTCCTCTAACATCTAAATTTACTATCTGATATTACTTAAATTTCCGATTCCTTTTCAATCAAATGAAACCTGATGTATGCAGATTGAATTGAGTTTAAGAGGAATTTCAAATTTTGAATAGAATTGAGGAGAGTACGTATAAACGATGAATTGAATATTGATGTTAATAGTGAGTAGACGGTGGGTGGCGCAGGATAGAGTGTGATTTTACATTGATAGACAGTGATCAAGAACTATTGGGAGTGTGTCCAATATTGGTGGGATTCGAAAAACCCTCGTAAATCCCCAGGAACTATAATTAAACTCTACCCTGAGTGAGATGGTAAGAGAGAATTGTGATTTTCATTCCAAATTAGAATTCAGGCACGTTGAAGGAAAGTTGACCTAAAAATGAGAGTGATACTGCTTATTAACTTGACAATAAATAAACTAAATTAATATTCAGCTTGTTGTCTCATTATTGACTGTGATATTTAGTGACTGTTGAGATTTAGAAATAATGACTGTTGAAGTAAGTGATAAAGAGGCACCATATGCTTAGATAAGAAAGCTTTATTTAAAAATACTAAAAGCAAATTTCATAATCCATTTCCTAATCCTACTAATTTGTGCCCAAGGCTTGAAATTTGTAACAAAATATTAAAGGCTATCACGTTCTATTATATTTTTATATAATAAAAATCTGCGTAAAGTATTAAATTAAGTTTAGGGTTAGATAAAATATATAATTTAACATATTTATATTACAAGTAAAAATGCTATTTGTGTATCAATAGTATCAAAGTGAACTGTACGAAAAGATACTCAGATAATTTTTTTCAATGTATGAACTGTAATGCATAAATATATTTATACCAATACATGAAAAATTTTAGTGAAAGCCTTTCTTTGGATTGCCCTGCTCAAACCAAATAAATCCATCGATTCAAATCTAGAATTCCGAAAAAATTTCTGCAACACGAGCAGCGGCTTTCTTTCATTTAACACTGTATAAATAAAAATGAATAAACATAAAACCAGAAAAGAAGCAGGAGAGAAAAAGGACCGGCGTGAAGAACGGTATGAAGCTTATCCCAATTCCTTTTTCAAAAATGGAAATTCCGTCTTAGATTGCATTCCTATGCCGAAGGCTGGAATGGGAACATTTTTTATTTTCTTCTGTCTCCCGCGGCACATTTTTATTTCACTGTAGGCGTGCACATTTGAATGAATTGAGTTAAACCTTACGCACGCTTTTCATTCAATGAAAAGGCCCAGCGCGTATTCTTCTGCTAAAGCTCAGGAAGCAATGCAACATTTTTCGTATCCATTGTTCCCTTACTTTGGAGGATGAGAAACAACCAAAACATAGCTACTCGAAAAGAATCTCCAAATTCAGATATAGCCTTCCTGAAATGCGATACTAGAAACCATAAATCACAACTCGAAAAATGAGATTCTGATCACCAAAGCGGAAATGATCACCAAATGTAACAAATTGACAGGAGATTGCTAAGCTGTAAATCCCCCTCTTCCGAAATAAAGAAACGGCGGAGAAAATGCTTTTTTTTATGCTATTGCTCAGCCAGAATCGATTAACAAGGTATTCGTGATTCCCCAGATTCAATATCGTCGGGTAGAATATAGAGGTAATGATGCTGAATCGGAAATGGAGCAAAGATTTTGATTTTCGAGTTTTTGTTTGCTTTTTAATGTGGTTACGAACAACAACAAATATTTCTCGGTGAGTCATTTGAGTAAATCTTTTTATTTGGGTTCTTTTTCATTCAAAAAGCGATCGAAGTATTCTTTCTTTGTATTAACATTTTATGACTACAAAACAGATTCCTGCAATATATGTTTAATCGGTTATTAGCCATTCCATTTACAAACCTTTATATAAAAGATCCAAAAAATAAAGTAAAATCTCTAAGAAGAAACACAAAAATCTATGATTAATATCTGCATTTTGTGTGTATCGAATTACGTTTAAAATGCGTTATTTGCTGAACTTTAGTTAGTAATAATTTGAAATATTTATTTTTGCTACAATGCAAAGGTATCAGAAACTATCTTGTTTTTTGCCAAATAAAGCAATGTTTTCTTAACCCATTGTTAAAAAGCACTTTCGCTAAAAATTGTAAATATAATATAAATCTGAAAAAGAAAATTTAAAATTAAAATATTCTGGATACTATGTGTTTAAATTTTATCATTTATAGACTCTATTAAAATCAAATTTCGTTACTTATGTTTTAAATTACTACAACAATATTTACATAGAAATATTAATATAGTTATTTCCATGGTAATATATTTTTACTTACTGTAAATATATAGTTTTAAGTAGTACAGTGTATACTTTATTTCAATTTATCTATAATGATACTTAAATGCTTTATTTAATTTAATTTTAAGAAGATCTTCTTAAACCAAAGTCGTAAAAAATACCTTTTGTCTTCTAGAGCACTTCAATACTAATTTTTACCATTCAGAATTTTAAAATAACTTTTGTGTTCAAAGCACTTAAAGAATACTAAATACCATTTTTCGTATTTCCTGATTTCAGAACTTCCTAAGCATATGTTGTCAGAGGTTTGAAGTGGAAAAAACTATTTTACACATAATAAGACTGTTTCAGTTTTACAGCACAAAATAATTTATGCTGCAAAATATCAAGTAAAAAGAAAAGAAATTTCTATTATTACATATGCATAGTATTCTTTTTAAATTTCGTGAACAATCACTCACAAATAATTTTTCATATCACAAAAATAAATTATCCAAGAAAAGAAGCTATTACAAGAATAAAGTTGACAGTTGTCTTCAATATTTATATAAACTATGCAATAAAATACAGAGCTAATTATCAATTACTTTTTTTAAAATACAAGTGGATTGAATTGTAAGATTTCGAAGGAAGTTTTAATATTAGAGTTAATTTGGGTCCAAAGTGAAATAGCTATGCTCTAGAACAGACTATAACTATACTATGTATGATAACAAACGAAATGTACAAAAAGAGAAAAATTTTTGCGGAAGATACGTTTTCAAATAAGTGAATAGAAGCATAAATTAATTCTAAAGAAAATATTTTATTCTCATTGAGAGAAAAAATCCTAAAGAGCAGTGCATTTCATTTACTTGAAAGTAATATAACAAAGGCACAATTGGTACACGGGCTACAATAGATGTCTCTAAAAACTATTCAACATTATTATTATTCTACGTTTTTGTCTGAGAACTAAGTAGTGGCGACAGTAGCCTAGTGGTCATTGTTACGTATTCGTGATTGGCGTTATTTGCATAGAGTCTTGGGTTTGAGCCCTTGTGCCTCAAAAGACCCACCGTGTAGTGATGCTTGTCAAATTTGATCAAAGTTCTAAAACCTCCCATTGGCGTGGTGTGGAAGTTTGGAGAGAGAGGACCAACTTTAGTTATAAATATTTTGTTCTAGAGATTTGGGAGCATCTAAATTAGAGTATTGAAAAAAATATCAGTACCAGCTTACTTTTTGTGAAAGCGACAATATCCATACGAGTCAAAGAGGACAAACGAAACTAATAAAGGGACTAACTGCGAGCTGCAATACACATTAGTCTTTATTTTTCTTATCTTGACAATAATTGTTAAAAAATGAAAAATTGAAGTATTTTCGTTATTTTAATTCTTCCTAAATACCTTGAGTATTGTATATTTAGTCATTTTAAATTACGTTGTATGATTTATAAAAACAAAAATATTTAATTTAAATTAACACGATCCTCTATCAGAGCCCAAATCAGCGAAATTCATATCCGATTATAACGATTTGAAAATATGAAAAAACTATAAAGATATTCAAAAGTATTATAAACCAAATTCCTAATCTTCTTCTACAGCCAAAAAATATTAAAAGTAAACTTCGGATTGACTGAAGAAGTGAAACTTTGAAGGGAAAAGAGTTGGAATGCGTTTCTGAATAAGTAAATAACTAGATTACAGTCGATATCTTTTAAAGATATTATTGGAAGCTTCATTAAGAAAAAAGTCAAACTGAAGGTAGGCCTACGTGCTGCTTTCAGAAGTTAAAGAAGCCGTCGGTTTTCATCATTACCTCAGGGAATCCTCTTATCCAACTAGAAATAAAATGTAAGTGGTTTTCGCTGTTGCTTCAATAGCATCAACGAAAGTAAAACTGCGAACGAAGTTGAAAGGTTTAGTTTACTTTAAATCTAATTGATTATTTATTTCTCCTCAAATTTCTAAAAGCAGGCAATGAACAATAGAGGGAAGTTTGAAAAGAAAATCTTCAGTTTTCTCTCAACTCCCGCTTCCTTTCGATCATTTCTTTCTCATTCCAAGTGTGTAAAACATTGACACCGAACGAAAGATGTGTTTACTGTATCACAGGAATATATAAGTAAAATGATTGTTATATAAATAAATCTGGTTAAAAATCTAATAAAAATTGAAAAACTGTGATTTATTCACGCTTTGAAAACTTAATTTACTACTGAAGAAAACGAGTTCACAATATTGATAGTGTGATTTGTTACGTTTATGTAAAGTGGTTTTATGTTAGAGTAGTATAATTATATTTGCGAACACATTTAATATATAATGTTTACATTTAAAATGGTCACAAATAGTTTAATTAATTTTAACAAAAATTCTTAAATAAATAATAACTATTGCTGTCATTCGTAATGATTTTAAAAGTAAAATATTGACTATTACTCAACGAAAAATTATGAAGGACTTTATATTTTTTTCATTCGCTTTCGTTATAAAGTGTATTTTGCGTCATACTTATATATATATAATCAAAAGATAATCCACAAGAATAAGGCAAAATTTAAATAAACTTTCATTACTCATAAAATGCAATAAAATCGCAAATTATAGTAATTTAAAGACTCTTTCGGTAACAAAAGATAAAGAAACCTTTTACTCAGAAAAATATCAATTCTATTCAGTGGACATTGTCAAGTTTTTTAATGTTGTTCATTAATGTCAATTATTTTTTCTCACTCTGTGCAATATAGGAATAGGAAGTATAAAAAAATTGCCTAGCAAAATGCGTGTTATTGAGAGCTAAAACATCTGCCTTTTTTCTAAAAAAATGGCATTTTTTCAATTTTGAAAAATTTAACAGTTTGTTAAAGAGCCCTACGATATGAAGATTTCAAGAATCAGAGGTCTCAAAAAAACGAATTCTATAGATTCTGTAAAGGCACCTAGTAAATATTTGTATGTTTCTTTTAAATATAAAAAAAAAACACATTTCTTCATCAATCCCATTTACTTCATTTCATATTGAAGACTTAATTTAAATAAACGGTGTATTATACAATTCTAAGTACAACCAAGGCTAAGCAAATAATTTATTTTCCATAAATAAGAAAACTAACACGTTAAAATCTAGATTCCTGCGAAAAAAGATGCATTGGTACACAGAATAAAATATAAAAATAAGAAGAAAGAAACTCTCTCAGATCTTGTTCAAGCATACGATTATAATTATAAAAAAAATTCAAAGATATATTTCTTTTCTCTTAGTCATAGTAATTAATAGAAACAATGGCAAATAGATATACGAAATGGCTAAAACTTTCTAGAAGCTATTGTACATCTAAACTCTAGCATACAGAAAACGAAACTTAGCGTAAATAAAAGTGAACGTGAAAGAAGAAAAATCTCAGAACCGATGAGGTTTATGTTTGGTAATGAGAAAAAATTAGAATTGGATTACCCAGACGGTGAATGAATCTTATACTGTCTCCATTTGGAAAAGATAGATATATTCTTTAGTGATGACATTTGGCTTGTGACTAATAATGAACACGATATGACATGTTTTATGGAAATATAGTGTTATTTTTGCAAATAAACTGAATAATACACAAAATGGCACTCCTGATTTTTATAGAGACCTTTCCAGCAATACTTTTCTGTCCTTACTGAGAATTTTAATTGTAGGTTAAGCGAAATATTTAATATTTAAATAAACGTTTCACAGTGATATTTTTCGGAATAGCTTTATATATAAAAATTTAATTCCATATTTTAAAATTGTTGTAAATGAGTAACAGTGTGTCTGGATAAGTACTTATAAACTTTCGATTCTTGTTTCAATCGAAAATCTTCAGTTTAAATGTAACAGTAATAGAAAGTCAAAATATTTCTGATATCAGCATCTAATATGTATTCGTTACAAAGTTCTAAATTATTGAAATTCCATTTTAGTTATTTAAATTAGTTGCATTGGAGATGATTTTCTTATGATTTGTAATTACCTAATGTAGTTATAGAGATAGAATGGCTATTTTTCCTAAAAAATAAGCTTAAAGCTGGGAAAATATTATTCTTCATACTTTACTTTAAGTTATAACATACAATCAATCAATTAAAATGAATAGTGTTTCCATTTCGTTTTGTTATGTGACTGAGTTTACATTGTAAGGAAACTTTGTGCAAATCATATCTTGGCTCATCCTCTAATATATAATTTTGATGCATTTTAATTGTTACTGATACAGTATTAAGCTCAATGTATCGTAAAAAGTTCATGGTCTTAATGCTTAAGATATTGAGGAGGCTGGAAAGGTTGATTTGTATATTAATGCAAACATTTACGATATATTTAACTACTGATATGTAGATTTATATATTTTTAAGAATAAGACCGATGAATTCGAAAAACTAACATCAATATTTATTGTTTAAAATTAGTTTAGTAGTGATTGGAAATCTTTAAGTATGATTCTCTAATGGAATAATGTTAACCGTAACCTGATGAATATGATAACTGATAAAGAATAATCATTATCTTAATATAAGAAAAATACCACACATTCATGGGATATATAAAATATACTTAAATAAAAAAAATATATGTACAAAAGAAAACAAATGTTCGTTACTAAAGCTTCCCATCCTTCGTAAGTAGATGCTGAAAATTTTATAATATGAAGCATTTGTAAATAAATCAGATTTTTGGTAGCAAAAAAATTAGTAATCGAGAAAAATAATTATTCAAACGTGGGAAGTTATCTCAAAATTAAATACTATTTTTTGGGGATTAACAAAAACTGCATTTGTATTTTTTTTCATTCAGAGTTAACTTAATAAGAAATCTCTATTTCAAACTTATTTTTTGTAATATTAAGATTGAAAATTATGTTTCCTACAACTTAGCCTTCCTCTTTGTTTAAAAATTAAATTGGCTAAGAAATCATGGTCAGGCTTTTTGTAATGGCTTAAAATATTTTAAGCTTATTTTTTGAAAATATATAAATGTTAATATCTAGATCAGGGGTTATAAGTATGGACAATCTATTTTAAATTAGAATGTTTCTTCAAGTCCAATGTAATCTATTAAGGTCATTATATTATGTCTACTATATGACGGAGACATATTCAAGAATTAGATGTACTGCACTTTTTACAATGCCAAATAAGTAATCTTGATCATAAGAAATTATTTTAATACTATACATGATCGTCTTGAGTTTCTTCAGATTTAGCATTGTTTTAGTGAAAATAATGCTTAATAATGTTACTAATGTATTAAGGATAATCAAGAGGGAAGATTCTATATGTGTATTTTAGTATCTTTTGTATAATGTGATGAAAAATATAAAACATACACGTGTGATGCTAGTAAAAACAAAAATAGTACTTATGGTCTACATAAATAACAATTTTAGCTGGCAATCAAGTAGCGTTATTTTGTTAACAAATCAAAAAATAAAATGATCAAAACTTATAATTAAAAGACAAAAGAGTTAATCTTTGACAAAGACATTGTTATAGTTCTCATTTTAAGGATCACATCAGTTACTGAATAATTATAACTATACAGAGTAGTCATTCACTATAAAGATACTTAAAATAATATTTTTAGCCTATGATGTACAATGCTTTTACATCAAATAATATGCAATGTATGTCTCCTTAGGAAAAAATTATCTATATAAAAATAAGTAAAAGGATTATTTTCTTCGATTGGCTGCTGGGTACTTTTTGATTAATTAAGAAGAATGTAAACGATTTTCCTTGAGTCTTGATAAAAGTTTGTTCTAAAAATCAGTAATACTTGTTTACACCATTTTTCCCAGAATTTTAATTCTAAGAATAAGTTATTGATCCCACGTTTAAATACCGTTGGAAAAAAATATGCTGATTCTAATAATGTTATTATTCATACACATATGCCATGTTTATATTTATATCAATTTAATTCAAACCCAAAGGTGATTTATATTAGATCATACTTATTTTCAGCACTTAATCCAGTGAAAAGTAAAATGTTTATGTAAATATTACCAAAATTTAATTTGGTAATGGATTAGTGATCTCTCAAATGAACTCGCTTCAGTTTCCTGAAGCAAAATGGATGAATAGAGAAAAGTTTCACACGAATAAAGACGAAAATTACGTTTTCAAGAGCAGATCAAAATGTTTTCCTTTTTTTATTTTTGTTTCTCAATTTCCTTGTTTTTCAACATCAATAAATCCCAAAGAGGCATAGTGTTTAAAATTCAAATACTAAGATAACATTTTTAATTAAAGATTTCAATCTCATTTTCTTTTATTTCCATGTTGAGAGCAAAATAAATATTGTAAATGTTTTTACAGAAGCGCTTAATTACTCTTATAACACATTTTTCTTCGTGCAATTTTTTTGAATTGTTACTCATTAAACGTAATTCATTTTAGTGAACAACTAAACTAGTTCCAGCAGTGACATATGTACAACTGGTAACTAAATCCTGAAAGTATAAAAATCGTAACCACGCTAAAAGACATTAAGTAGAGAGCAATCCGCATAACTGATCGAAGACTAAAGATTAATCTATCTCAAAATGATCAATGAAGATTAATAGAGACGAAAACAACTCGTTAAATGGGTTTCATTATCCTTACTCTTAAAATAATTTATCTCTTTTTATTAAGGTTCATTCTAAGCAACTTACGATAAAAGTGATTATTCTAAATATTTTTCTGTTTAAATAGACATTAAAGCTAGATTTGTGTGGAACAAAATAATCTGGGAATTTTTCTTTTCAAAAGAGTTCATGGAGCTTACAAAGGGGATTGATTTAGTTTTAATTTCACATTTCAAATTGTTTAATATGAAGCAAAATTAAAACAATGGAACCATGAATTTTTAAAATAAGTTAAAATGATGAGCTAGTCGTAATACGAAAGTATTTCTATTTAGTGAATTATTAATTTAAATTGAGAATCTTTTAAAAGTCAGTATTATGAGAAGGCTTGCACAGTAGAATAAATGGAGAATTTAAAAATAAATATATCATACTTTTATTAGGATAAATATCTCGGATAAAATATTTAATCTGAAATTATTAATACTAGAATGACAATTCAAAATGAGACCCTCTTTTAGCTGATTTGAAAGTAACCATTTAAATTCGCATAAAATTTATGCGTTTGGGGAAATTAGAGAACCCATTTTGAAGCATTTCGTTTGGAATTTACATTAAAATACAAACAAATACAACTCAATGCTATTCATTCAATGGTTTTCTAAAGACTTTGTATGGGATTCCTTTTTAATGGAGTGCACTGTTTAATTTATTTTTTAAAATTATTCTTTGAAGTAAAGAAAAAATTCATTCCGGATGAAATTTCGGAGTGAATACTGCTTCGTTTTTCATTATTACAGCTTCATTAAACCGATTCTGAATGAAATATACGAAGATAGATGCAGAAATCCAAACTCTCGTAATTTCTAGCATTTATTTTCAAACTTCCGCAATGGTGGTGGGTCGATTTTAGAATTTCCATTGCAAAAAATAAAAGGAAAAGAACAACCGAACTCCAAAGTTTCTCGTCTGATTATCCATTTTCTTCCTTCTTTAGAATACCTTATCTTCCCAAATTGGATATTCTATGTAATCCTACTTTCCCATTACTTTAATCTTGTTGGAATTTAAGTTGACACAGGACTATCCCGAATTCTTGAATCTAATGAGGGACCAGACAAAAATCATATGCATGCTTCATATGAGCATAATCGCCCAGATACAAACAACTTCATAATATCTAAATAATTTACATTTTTTTTCATCAAAAAATATCTTCTTCACTGCGAATTTTCAATATAATTCAATTTACTTCCACTCATTTATGTATTTATTCATTTTTTAGTATCCTGAAATGAAATTTCATTTAATAGTTTCTATGTGAAATTTCGTTTTTTTTAAGCTACTTAAAATAATTATTTATTTTTTTCAGTTTACCCAGAGAAATTTTCATAGTATTCAAGGAATTTTCTGACAGCAATTCGAAGATATATATAAGAGTAAGAGCTATAAATGTAAAAAAATACTTTTGTTTGAAGTAATTCAACTGTTGAAAAACTAAGGAATTTTTTTCTTCACTAAAAACAGTTTATTTAAAAGTAAAGAAAAAGGTAATGTTACGATTCCATTAAAATTTTGATTTAAACAATATTTGATTATTTATACAAATTTTATAAGTTTCAGTTAATTTCATTTAAAACTAAGTATTTCAATAGTCTTTATCTATATATTCTTAACTAGGCCCTTAACTTAGAGCTCACTTTCAATTATTTATAAGCTTTACTCATATCTCTAAAGACATAATTACATTTAATGTATATTTGAAATTAACTTCGAGATCAACTTAAATTTCGTCACAAAATATTTTTTTATCTAATTTCTGCGAACAGATACTTACGAAAAAGTTTATTTGACAGCAAATAATTTTTATACCATTACCCAATTAATATGATACTTAAAATGTGAAGATAAATTATTAATTATTAATTATTTATTGATTAACAATAAAAAATTTGAAACTGAGTCTAAATTTAGTAGAGGTATCGTTGAAAATTCGAATAGTGAGCTTTGTAATTTTTGAAATTTGGTATTTCTAAATTTAATCAATTAGTAAACTCTTAGCTAACTTCTTACATTAAGACATCGTTCATCTTGTTTAATTTTTCATTTGAGTTATGCACTGAATATAGTGCGTCACATAAATATCTGAACTGTTTTCTTTAGGTAATAATTAAAGTAAATGTTCTAGAGTAATAAAAATTATAAATGAAATGCATGATGTTATGAGTATAAAAGTGAAACAATTAAAAATATGTTCGCATTTATTAAGTAAGAATAAATATGAATTAATAAAAATGTGATGTTCCAAAAGTATGTGGGCAGACTGTTACAATCGGAATAACAAGTTCAAAATCTGACAATTTGCATATTATAAACGCTTTTCCTATTACGTAATTGTTGAAGAATATAAAACACGATTCAGTTTCCTAATTCCAAGTTTATTGACATTTGCCCCGCAATGTTGAGGGCCTATGGTTTTCTTCGAGTCGTGGGTTCGAGCCTTGATGCCACCAAAGACCCGCCGTGTAGCTAGAGCCGATCTGTCGAGTCTTAAAATCCTCCCGTTGGCGTGATGTGGAAGTTAGGAAAGGGAGATACCAGCTTAGGTCTCGTCTTCGTCACTTGGCCAAGGTTCAAAATTACTGATCCGTCTCCGATATCCCTCGTGTTGCTTTTAGTGCGACGCTAATTAAACCAACCAACCACAGTTGAGTTTTCACAAGCTGATAAAACCAAAATTCGACGTTTTAAATATAAAGGATTGAAGGTTTTAGAAATTTCTAAACTCATGCAATACAGCAGGTCTGGTATGCATAATACCTTGTAGCAAAGTGGTACATCTACAGTAAGAAAGTGTACAGGGAGACGAAATAATACTTATCGACGCAAGATAGACAGCTTTTGAGAGTTTCTTTCAATAAAAATAATGTCCTTCAATCAAATTGCCAAAAACCTAACCAACCTAGTATCCAGATTTACAGTTCATCGTTGTTTACAAGCAAGCAAATAGCATGTTTATTGTAAAAGAGATGCTTCGAAATTAAGTTCCGTCCCTTTTTTTTTACTAAGGGAAATTTATTGCATAAAACAATAAACATGTAATCAGGAACTATTTTTCTATTTAATTTCAATTGACATTGAAACATTTCTCGTAGCGTATAATCAGTTTGAAGAAACCACTCTGGTAAAACTTGGTGCGATGCGATGCAAGGAATTGTCACACAGCCAGCTCCTCCTCAGTACTATTCTGGATGGACCTGCGCACGATTAATAAGCAGTGTGGACGCCACGTCTGACACCGTTATGCGCTTATCTGCTAACACCATAACCTGTACTCTAGCAGAGTTGATTTCATTCGTAGATGTAGAGGGACGAACACTGCGGTCTTCACCCTCTACACTCTTGCCTTCCTTCACTGACCATGCAATACCAGCGTTCAACCATTTGACGAGACATGACCTGTTCACCATATACGGTCTAAAAGCGTTTATGGATGACTAATTTCACATGTTCATTCAAACCAAATAACAGCACTTGCTTCCATTGCCAATCACGTTGTCAGTCATATCTTGGGCACGCTGGTCAGGTGCTACTCTCTTTACTTCGTAGCTCTGCACATGCTTCATTCCTTCTCCATTGACGCTACTTCCGTCGTTGAACCAGTAATAGGTGTAGACTCTTATGGTGGTTGTTTGTTTCATTTGATGTATCATGTGCTCTTTCAAAAAAAAAATGATGAAACTTACTTTCGGAATATCCCTTGTAGAATCTGGCAAATACCATTGCTCAAAGCATATCATAGAGAGGCACGAATACTTTGGGTTAAGGAACACAGGGACTGCAAATATGAATGGTTAGCTTTTCTCTTCAGTGATGAAAAAAAGGAACATGAATGGCCTAGATATTTGCGCCTATTTTTGGCAGGATCTTCTTGCTCTTTCTTTAGCGAGCAACAAGAAGATGGTTCTGTCATGAAGTGGGGCGCGTTCTATTTCAACGGTACAACCGATACGTGTTTCCTATAAGGACTTCAATGTTCAGAATATTATCAGGATGTACTTCAAATATATTTACTTCCGTTTAGAAAAGTTCTGGGATATGATAATTGAATATTTTAGGAGGACTACGCTTCGATCCACACCTTTACATCAACTAAAACATACTTTATACAGAATTAAATTACCAGTACTGGTTGACCAGCTATTATTCCGAAATCTTAACCGAAGGAAAATCTCTGAAAGGCATTAGCATGAGATGTGTATGATCATGAAGCTAATTTTCAATCCTGTTGAAATTAAAGCAGCTATTAGACCATTATTGATTTTCTTTAAATCCTTATTTGCTGCAAATCTTAGTTCAAATCTAACGAATGTCGGGTATTAAAATTGATTAGAAACAATGGTTTCAAAATTTGAACGAGAATGTATCAAACCATATTAGTCCATATATTTTGGGAACAATGTCTTTTTACTTTTAATTTCTCCACCAAAAATTGTAAACTTATTATGATGTATCAATACTGTAATGAACTGCTATTTTGTGTTTTTTTTTTTTTTTTTCCGAGTTGATTTTTTTTCTGCTCATTAACTTTTAATTATGCAATAATTCCTAAAAAATCCCATCTCCTTATTTATGAGACACACTCTATTTGATTTCAATAAAACATAAATTCAAATATTTCAAATTTAAAAACAAAGAAGCTTCTAATGCCATGTATTATTTTTGAGAGCTTTTTTCATTAAAAAAACTTCCTCAGAACTTTCATTTTCTCTGAATTTTTAAAACAAGTATGCTTAAACTAGTAGGGTAAATTTAATGTGAATCACACTTTTACAAATAGATGATATGAAGTAGTCGTATGCGTTTATTTACGAAAAAAAAAACTTATTTAAGTAAATTAATTTAAATTTATTTAGAAATATCATTATTTTCTATTTAAATTTTCTATTTAAAATAATATTTTCTACTTTAAGTAAGATTTATCTGTGATTAAAGTAGCCGGGTAACCAAGTGGTCAAGGCGGTTATTCTCCATGTAGTGGGTCTGATGAATGGTAAATCTGTTGACGTTCCAAGTCCTTCTCATTGGAGTGATGTGGAAGTTTCGTGAGTGAGGGGCCAGCTCAAGTGTTGTTTTCTTCACTTCACTGAGATTCAAAAGAATGAAGTCCGTCGCCAATAACCCTCATGTTACTTCTAAGAATGACGTTAATAAATGATCAGCGATTAAAAGCAGAGAAGGAAGTGAAATATGGATATTAAATGCTAATTGCTAATATTTTTATGAAATACTAATTGTTAATATTTTTATGAAATACTAATTGCTAATATTTTTATGAAATACTAATTGTTAATATTTTTATGAAATACTAATTGCTAATATTTTTATGAAATACTAATTGCTAATATTTAAAAAAGACTAATATATTTTATAGTGAAGATCTTCATTCAAATACGAATGTTGGATAATTTCATAAGTAAATTTGCATCGAAGATTCAAGAAAAAATTTAAGTCTCCATTAAATACTTTTTCATTTGCTTGAAGCTGAAGAATGCTATTTTAACACATTGATCAACAGGGTGGAATCATATGTTTGTATGAATCGTACAGAATAATTTTACTAATACAAATACTTGATTACTGCGATTATGTTGGACTTAACAGATAACTATTTTCAATGTCAGACAAGAGTTAATCAAATGCAGAAGCCTTCTTTAATTTAATACTAAGATTGTTCTTGAAAGTTTAAACTAGGAAATGTGAAGATTCAGACATTTCCAGACAAAATAGTTTATTTAGAATAGATTCAAATTTTATAAGCAACAAAAAAAAATGAATATAAAGCGTTCTTCAAGTAAATTTAATTTCGTAGAGTATTTAAATAAGTTATGTAGAAGAAAAGAATTAAAGGAGCTATGATACAAAGTTATCTAAATTTACAAACTATTAATTTAAGATCAAAGGATAACTTAACGTTCTAATTCCTTCAGTAAATATCAAACGTCTGTGTTTCTTTGTTTAAGCAATATGTATGTATATATATATATATATATATATATATATATATATATATATATATATATATATATATATATATATATATACGGTCAGTCACAAATGTCAATTACACCCTCAAAAACTGTAATTTTTATATAACTATAAAACAGGAAAAACAGTAATACATTTTATTTTGCTTACACACACAGATTTATATAAAAAATAAAAGCTTTGTTTCGATAAACGAAAAACAATTCATCTAATGAAAATCACATAACGCAAAAGTGTATATACGCATCGAGGAAAATTAAACATTAGCATAATTTATGCAACTGAATATAATTTACAATCGTGTAACCTAGGTCTTGTAAATCAATGACGATATACAATCTGTTAAACATTTAGGCAATAAGATTTTGTGTGGTATCGGGTGTTATATCAGACCACTCTTGCAACATTGCATTTTTAAAAGAATCTTCATCTCGGACATTGCATTTTTTAACTGTTAAGCTCATTCTATACTTGTTCAATGGAACTGAAATCTGGTCTTTGTAGTGTGCTTTGTGTCATCGTCATGATGAAACGTTCTCTAACTCCCAAAATATAATTTGGAAACAAATGTCTGAATGTTATTTTGCAATATCTTCAAGTATTTGAAACGTTACATCGTATCTTCAAAGAAAATTTATTTTCCAACACCAGCAACTGACATTGACTCCCAAACCATAAATACTCCTACATACTTCACTGAAGGAACGACATTTATGAGCTTCAATTGTTCATTTCTGCATCACTAGATTTTACCACGTCCATCACTTCCGAAAGCTTTATATTTATTCTTATTGGCTAATAGGACAGTTTGCCAAAAATCAAAATCCTTTTTTAATAATTTCAATAACAAATTTCATCCTTTTCCTATGATTTCCTCTGGATGTAAAAGGTTTTCTTCGTGGAATTCAGCCAAGAAATTCTTCAAATATAAGAATTTTTAAATTTATTCCACATTAACAATTTTACTAGTTGTTACAGCAACGTAGTCCATTAATTAAGGAGTTATTAATTAATTTTGGATATAACCTCATTTTCCTCATTCTCAAGGAACGATTAAATTTGGTTTTAATTTCATTTTCCTCATTCTCAAGGAGCGATTAATTTTGGATACAACCTCCTTTTCCTTATCCTGAAGGAGTGGATAATTTTGGATTAACCTCATTTATCTCACATTCAAAATCTCTTACTATCCACTACGAGATGTTTAAAAATGTGTCCAATTCTTTCGGAATTGTTTATAGTAAGAATTGTTTCACAATATTTAAAATAGTTTGAGTAAGAATTATATTTCTTTAACTGGTACTCTTCCTTTCGTAAGTAGCTTGGAATATTAGCGCATTTTTCTTAAAAAAAAATTGTATTAACCAATTTTGTTATAAAGCAATTTGTTGGGTGTCATTGTTTGAATCCATAAAACTAGTTTATCCATGCAATTCTGTCGAAAGCCAGAAGTAGCATTTTAAATTGCTTTATTTCCATTTTTGAATTCCTTGTCTAACTTAATAAGTTTTTATATATGGTCTTTACTTCGCTTATGTTTATGTACATTTTGTACTTTTAATACATATTTCATTTTTATAATAAATTCAATTTTTTTAAATAATTTTATAAAAAATTTATTTTTTGTTTTTCTTTGTTCGATTGTATCTTTAGATTTATAACTGTATTTAATAATATAATATTGATGGAGACAGTTAGGCTATTTATTTTGGAATAACGTAATATTTAATAGTCTGCAGCCTGGTACAACATTATAATTATATATTTCATCACTTTTACTTTTCTTCAATGTTTGGATTTTTCAATTTCTTTGTTCTCTTCAACTGATAATTTTAGTACTTATCATATTATTATTTTTTTTCGATTTATTTACTTGCTTTTGGAAATTTATCTTTAGTATATGATGTTTTTGTTTTATAGCTAAATTTGTATTTTTATTTTTATTCATTTTTCTTTGCAGTGATTTATTTGTATATTTATATGGTTTGGTGTGTATGTTTTCATTGTACATTTCTTCTATGATAAACTTTTTTATAATTTGGGAGATTTATCACCTAGCTAGTTTATGATTGTTATGTTTTGAAGTTTACTTACATTTGAATTTCAAATTACAAATATACAAGTGGAGAGAGATAATTTTAAAAATTTATATACAAAATCTTCACACGAAATAGAAAAATAACTGGTTATTTTAAAAATATTACTTTAGATAATCCGAGTCACACTTAATTCTTACAAAAATTTCCATAACAGGATATCTTTAAAATGTATCTAACGATTATGGATAAATTTTGTATTATCTTCTTAAATAATATACTTCAAATGGTACAACTGAAATTATGGATATGATCAATGATTTAATAATATATTTCCAACACTGGTAAAAGAGAGTAAGTCGTATGCAGAAGATAAATCAAATTTATAAAATACAAACCTAGTATGATAGAAACTGCCTCTCAGACTTGCTAATTCTCCGTTTAAAATAAGGCATCCATCGGGAAAAAAACATTAAAAATAATTTGACAACTTAATTTTACTTATGTGTAAAAATAGAAAGAAATTAAAAACAAAGAACGTTTTTAAATTCAGCATCACATAAAATGGAAGGAAAATGAATATAATGATTTCAAAACATCCAATGTTTAAAATTTCCACAGCTTAATTTTCACTATAATTACACGTACGTAATTAAAAATATAATTAAGTATTCATAATTTAGCACTTAAACTGAAAAACATCTAAGCAGGACATAGATTTTATCTTTTATTAATTTTGGTATTTAATATATAAGTGATACGTAAAGAAGAAAATATTCATTAAACTGCGTAAAGCTTAAAAATCTCATGCTCTGGTTTTCTTTCGTGGTAAGCTTGGTATTCCTGGTTTAATGAAGTTGAAGGTACTGAAATAAAAATCAATTCTTTTGTTCTATTAAACAGAAGAGTCCCAAAGTCTGTTACTCTATTCGAAAGACAACTGGTACAGCTCGAGCAGTAAGATAACATGATAAAATAAAATAAAAGTATTTATTCGCTGTTTAAAGATGTGCTCAATAATTGATAGATTTCTTTTTCATTCATGCATACGAAAAAAATAACAAAAATAAAATGCTGGTCCAAAATAGAACGAAAAAGATTTAAGGACAAAAGGGTTTTCCAATATTTATTCCACCGACAAACCTAATACGAAGAGAACGATCTAGTTAGAGCTGATTTTTCGAGAAATACAAAAAAGACCGAAGGTAGAAAAAGAAAATTACGATCGACGAGCAACAGTCCGCATCGAGAGAAAATCTACTTTAAGTGGAGGAAAAAATAGCTATTAAATAGTTTCGAACTGTTTTTCTAATGTAAGAGTCTTCTCTCTTTCTCTACAAACCTAGAAAGAAACTTGCACACAATCTAAGAAAAGCGAAAATTCAACAATAATGGCTTTCACTCCCTCTGAGGCATTAGCCTTCGAAACAACCGCAAATTTTCTAAATTTACTTTTATGAAACACACAAAATGCATCCCTTTGGTAAAATGCTTTGTTTTGTTGCCCATCTTGGACTTTCTATAGGTTTTTAAGCCGAGGTATTTGGAGGGCAATTAGAAATAAAGAGTCTTATTAGACAGAATGAGTTCTTTGAGGGAGTTTCAAAACTCTACTCGAACTGGTAACTCTGACGCTTTTAAGGTTACAAGATGCGATGCATAATTTATTTCTAAACTCGTTGTTTCAAACGCACGCGCTGGAAACGGAAAGCATTAAATACGGTCTACATCTAACACTGGAAGAGTAAGGCTACGATTAGAATAATAAAATAACAAGTTGCTTTCTGAAGTTCACTTTTTCCAAAAAGAATGTTATAATTGACAGTAATAGTGAAATAACTTTAAATGCAAGACCAGTCTACTTCTAATTAGGTCAGATTCATATATACTTGTGTCTTTTACTTCAAATAATAAGACTTCTTTTGCTCTTTAGAAAATATTAGCTTAAGCATTTTAACATTCTTGTTACTGTTGTTAAGAGATCTACTGATTTAATAATAATAAACAGTAGGTAACTTTTATATATATATATATATATATATATATATATATATATATATATATATAAAGAAAGAAATAATAATAAATATAGATGAATTAAATTAAATAACCACATATTTTTAATACTCCAAAATTTCATGAAGACCCTATGAAATTTAGAGCTGTCACTAATGGATGTATTAACTACATTACAAAAGGAAAAAAAAATATTTCGAAAAATATTAAAAGTTGTTACAAAATTTTTATCAAACTGCTATCATTAAAAATAATTTGGATATAATTGAAAACATAAAACAAGAAAATATATTTGCTATACATAATTATGATTTTAAAAAAACTCTTTAATTCTATAAGTAGAGATCATCTTGTAAAAGTTATGTAAATTATTTGTAAGAATTATATAAAATTAATCATTTTATTTCTTATGAAAAATGTAATTCATTTGTCAATATTCTACTTAAAAAAACTGTAGTAAATATAACAATAAATTTTTAGCAAAGCAAGAGTATTCTACAGACGGATTTACTAGTTGTAGTTTGGCTAACATTTACTTGCACTATTTTGAACAAAATTACTTGGATAAAAGTAATTTTACTACTTATAGAAATATAGATTAACTACTTGTTTTCAACTATAATAAGCATCCCGAAAACTCATCTTTTTATCCACCATATTTAAATTTAATTTAAACTAATTATATTAAATATGAGGGTAAATATTTAGACATACAATTGAAAATTATAGACAGCAAACTTATTACTAATATTTATGACAAGTGAGACAGTTTTATATTTCATAGTAATAAGGTAATTTTCTGGAGTAGTTATATCCAAATTTCACTTTTTAGAAACATCGCTTTCAATTATATGATACGAAACAATAATTTGATATCTTGTTCTATACCGAAAAATAATAATTCTAAAAAGTTCTTCATGAGCTGCATTAATGCAAATTAATCTTTTAACTTTTTAAACACATATTTAAAAACGATTAATATAAATTTTACATTAATACACACATACACTGACACACACACACACACACACACATATATATATATATATATATATATATATATATAAGTATCACCGCATTGTCAATCAAGAAGTTTCTAACCAAATGCAGCATCCCAGTGTTAGACCATTCGCCTTATTCGCCGGATCTTGCACCATGAGATTTGCATCAAAAGGAACAAGATTTAAATCTGTTAAAGCTGTGAAAGAAAAAGTGGCCCAAGTCCTGAAGGAGCTGACAAAAGAGGACTTCCAACACTGTTTCGAAAAATATAGGATTTGAATGGCGCGTTGTAGGGATAGAGAATGGCTGTATATTGAAAGTAATAATTATTAAATATGTATGAAATCAAAAATAAAATGTTTTACAGCAACAGTCTCGTTATTTAATTTCTGCACTTTGTATATGCATGTACACACACACACACACATATATATATATATATATATATATATATATATATATATATATATATATATATATATGTATATAATCTTTTTAGTTAATATAGTACTTAAAGAAAATTATATTATATATATAAATTTAATTATTTAAGGAGTAAAAAATAGTAACAAATTATAGATATACAGCAAATAAGACCAGTCAGTAATAATTTAGCCAACATCTATTTATGTATTTATGAACAGAACTTTATAGCTAAAAAAGATTTCATAATATTAAAATATAGTAAGGACCTTTATATCCATGATTATAATAATAACAATGAATGAAAATCTAACTTCTTTTAAATTTAATTAGCTAATTTTAATTAACAAGCTAATTGTCTACAAAATTGCAGCAAGTTATTTAGGCAATTAATCAGAACCTTCTGTTAATTAAATTTACTACAAATCTGATAAATGGGGTAGTTTCAACTTTCGTGTGAATTGGGTTATTTCTAGAATAACGATGTGCACATTTCTATTTTTGATATATAATATTAAATTAAAGCCTAGGTAATAAAAATTAGATTTCGAAAAAATATAGCTAATTTGAAGAAATTTAAGAATTATTATAACAAGGTTAATAATCCTTTTAATATTGAATATTTATTTAAAATGTGAAAAGTAAATAGTAAAATCAAGGTTTCACATTTAATTTATATCAAGGATTTACAATTACAGTCTTATACTACTATTAGTAGATAAGAATGAATAATTATAATTTTAGAGACTGAAATAATTTTATGTCTAATAATAGATAACATATGGTGATACGAGTATACTGTTTTAAAAATTTATTTATAAATAATTAGAATTGTGTGATCCTTATTATTTTGAAATTGAATTAAATATGTTTAAAAATTTTTTTGAATGTTTAAAGTTTTCGCTTTAGTGGTATTATTAATGAATTGTGTACCATCTTTGTGTCAGAAAGGACGGAAAATAGATTTGTCCCCATTATTTGCGTTTTACACAGTAGCATATAAGTTGTCGAAGTTTTGAAACGTTTTAGTATTAACAACAGCCAATGCTAATTATTGATGGAAATTAGATTATATGAAAATTTACTTTAGTATGTTTATTTAAATTATCATTTAGATACTTTTATTTTTATAATCTTTTTCGTATTTTTGTGTTCAAAAATTCTTAGCATTTAGGGATGTTTTTTATTTACGGTTTTTACTAAGTTTTATTATAAAATCATTTGCTGAGTGAGTTGGTTTGGATATATAAAATATGTTTAACAACGCATTTCATTCTGAAACCTAAAACAGTAATTTAAAATACTTTACATCCATTCTTATTAATTTCAGAATTTTCAAAAGTAATTTATAATTTTTCTTAAATTTTCCTACTTTTTTGTTTTTTCATCTCAATTTAATCATAATTCTTAATATATATGTATTAATATATTTAATAGTATTAATACTAATTATTTTTATATTTCTTCCAAATTATTATGATAATGAATTTTAAATATTAGATTACATTCATGTCTTTTTTGTATATTTTAGGATTTATACATAATATATATATATATATATATATATATATATATATATATATATATATATGGGGTGTAATTTTAACTTAGGATTATGTTTTTAATTTAGTTTATTTAGTTCAATATCTTACTAATTTTTCAATTAACTATTTGGTATTTTAGATTTAGTTTGAATAATTTCTTATAATTTTAAATGCAGTTTGTTTATTTATTTATATATATATATATATAAAGTATGTTGTACCGCACTTGGGGGTTCGTGTTGATTGAGAGTCGATGAAATAATCTTTTAAAAATCTCGACTTATATTCGTAGCAATTTCTACAGGACGCAGGAGATTTTAGCTGTAGACTCCACAATTACACAGCTCCAATTCATCTAATCCCACACGAAACAGCTTCCAAATACAGAAGTCTCTAATATCTCATACAGCTAACAGCTGCTATGCACCTGACTAGCAATCAAAACTGATCGTTTTCACTACTACTGCTTCCATACCTGACTTGGCGTGAAAATCTAAGAGTTTCGCCAAGTTTTTAGAAGATTCCAGGTTGTCTCGCTTAAAATTGGTCCAAGAGCTTCAATGATGGAATTTTCCAGAAATATCTCTTTTTCGCCAAATCTTGCCAATTGGTCGTCCAGAATCTCGCAAAAAGGTCGCCAAGTTGCCAAATCACTAGACATGCCGGTTTATATATATATGTATGCATGTATGTATGTATAAACTTGGAGTACGATTTTTGCCCAAAATCGGAGAATTTCCGATCTGTCTAAGATATCTTAAGACAAATAATACAAGTAAAGTAACAAATGTCTTTTATTTTTTAAGATTTAATACTGTTTATTAGATCATAAAGATTATTAAGTGAGATTGAAATAATGCTCACAGATAATAGAGTATTATCCACCCTATGACAACACGCGAAATTTTTGTTATTCTATGAAAACCGGTATCTGCAGAGAAAAGAAAAGGGGAAAGAGTGTTATTAACGCTTATGTGTGTGTGTTTATGTCTAAATGGGCATGTGTATGTGTGTGTGGACAGTTTTTAAACCTAACAAAATAAGGAAATTCCCATCAATCTTTCCAGTTCAGTAATAGAATGGGATGTGGAATCGTTTTAGTAAATATAACACAAGTAATTCTTAAAGAGGAAATTATAATAGTCAAAAGTGGATACCAAAGTAATCTTTATTTTAAAAGGCTTGGCATTAAGAATATTTTGATGAAAATGGAAGAGAAAAAAAATTCAATATGTCAGGAAACTTTTATGTATGTATGTATATTTTTATTTCTTTTTCTATTTCAAATACCCTTATAGTTATGATTTTATATCATTATAATATCTATTTTTCATTCCAGTTAAAATTTCTTGAAACATTTGCTGCTCTACTAAATATTAATTACTGATTTTCTAGTACATTGCTTGCAATTAAAATTTCAACACCAGGAAGGAAGGATTCGATGAACATCAAAATCACTTGAAAGGGAAAAGAAGTTAGGATATACAAATGATTAGTATTTCAACCGTATCCAAAAGACGCAGGAGAGAGAAACGACATCTGAAGCACTACATGAAAGAAAAGTTGTGTACAGGATATCTCATTCGGACAAAACTTTGTCATGCCCAAGTTTGGGCTGAATATCTTGTTATGCCTCGATAAGAAGAAAAAATGCTTACCAGCAAGTATCGGAATTTGGTACAAGCAAGATCAATGCCTATCGAGAGTGTGGATTATCGTTCCTTTATATTGCTCGTCACACTGGTTGAAATCAAACCATTTACATACGAATATGGAATCCATAAATTCTTGAAGATCATACTGAACGGCGTGCATGGTCCTCCCGCTCTCCCATGATTAAGCCCGAGAGGACAGACAAATTGTGAGATTGGTCCTGCAAAACCGTATAACCATATCACGGACCATTAGCCAGGAAATGGGTATGTTTGTAGCACTCCCAGTATCCTCCCGTACTGTGCGACGACATTTGCAGCAGCGGACTGCCAGCAAGGTGACCATAACTTCGGCTTCCCTTGACTATGCAGCATAAAGCCAATCTGATGCACCGAACGACAAAGCTGGATACAAGAGTGGTACAATGTTGTCTTTTCAGATGAGTCCCGGTTCTGCGGGCAGTATTCTGATTGCCGTATACGTATCTAGAGGCTTCGAGGAGACCACTCGTTGTCTGCTTGCATTCGGTATCGGCTCAGAAGCCCTGCACCTAGTTAATGTGATGGTTTGGGCAGCCGTTGGGTATACGACTCGTACATATCTCGTTCGAATCGACGGTAATTTGAACGCAGATGGGCTCATTTCTGACATCTTACATCCAGTGATTGGGCCCTATCTCCGAGGCCTCCCAAACAACATCTTCCAACAAGATAATGCAAGACCGCATGTTGTACGTTGTGTTTTATTCTTCCTCAATACACAGGATATTTGTTTGTTGACCTGGCCTGCATGGTCTTCAGATCTGTCACCCATTGAAAACATCCGGCCATGGGTTGCTGAGAGACTGTCTCTCCACCCCTTTCCAGCTAATATGGTTGATGAAGTGTGGCATAGACTTGAAGCACGATGGACTGAGTAGCCCGTTTCTGTCATCCAAGCCCAGTTCCCCTCAATACCTATACGGATAAGGGCCGTTTTAGTTGTAAGACGTGGCATCTGTTTCTACTAATTTCGCACCTATGTAACCCCCCGAGCTGCTTGCAAATTTAATCATTTTGTCTTCATGTCATACTGTTTACGGCATTAAATATCTTTTTTGTATTTGCTTTCCTTCATGATGTTGCAATTTTAATGGTCAGCAGTGTATTTAGAGATCCTAGCAATAAAGTTATTCAGGAGTTTACAGGATAGAAATTTTTTAAAAGTATTTTAGCTTCAGTTTTACTTACAATATTTAACAGAATAAGTGAAATATTAATATTATTATACAAGACAATTTATGATGAAATATTTCGCAGATATAATCACATTAAAAAATTGTCTAAAAAAGATAAATAATATGCAGTATCTAAATGACCGCCACGCTACTGATCGTAAAATTGAATTACTGTCACTAAATTATCTGTTATAATTATGTAAGAACTTTTTCCTCATTTGGTGTGCGTTCAAATCTGTAACTTGCACAAAACCAGTTTTAACGAAAAATATACTCCTTACAACAACGCTCTTAGTTTTTACATTTGACATAGTTTAATAGGTTTTTGATGCAAAACAACATTTTAGTTTGCAAATAGAGGAAATGAAAATGTTCACCAACTTAGTTTAAAGTACTTGTCCCAAGAAATGTTTGCGTGTCCAATGACATGAATATTGCTACAAAAACATAAGGATAGTAACCATTTCTCAAGCGGTCACGTAATTGCTATTTCCATTAATTTTATTCAATGAACCCAATTTTGCATTTGTTTTATTTTTCCTGAGCAAAATTGATGAATACGAAGCACACTTTCTCCCTTTTTCTTATATGATTTTATGCAAAGTGTCGTTTGGTACCACAAAGTAATAACGGAATAACTTGCGTTTTATAAAAAATTTCACTTGTGAGAACAATTCTCTTTCATTTCGTTAACTCTCATAAAAAAATTGAGACCGGTACTTTAATTTTTATTACTGTCCCAAATTTATAAAAAAAAAAATATGCTTTACTTTAACCATATTTATTTAAAAGCACTGAATCAATCTGAAAAACTATACTTTATTCACTGATAAAAGTCTTACCTTCCGAATTTATTCCTTCTGATGAATTGTCTACTCTAAGTAGCACAGAACGTGTTATATTGCTAAGAGTAATGTTTTAAGACAGTATTCTCATACTGAATATAAGGGAATAAGCTCAGAGCATGGTCTTGGTTTTTGAAGCTACAGATAACAAAAAATTTAGCGAATAAATAGTGCTTAGAAAATTATTGAAGCACTATAAATAACAAAGTAAGTCAAATTTATTAATTCTCATTAATTGTCTACTTTTAAATAACATAGAATGTAATATTACTCGCAGTAATATTTTTAGATATTATTTTCATATTGAACACAAGAGGTAAGTTCCGAGCATGTCCTCGGTACTTAAAGCTGAAAGTAACAAATAATTTTTAGTAATCTCGTGCGAGTGTGTCTTTAATTATCTGTTTTTAAATAAAGTATTCTTATAAAGTTATAAGATAAAATTTTATGAAATAAATAAAGTATTCTTATAAAGTTATAAGATAAAATTTTATAAATTTATACGATAAAATTTTAATAAGTTAGAAATAAGAATTGCACATAAGCGAAAGTTATAAATGCTGTTCGAAAAAAATTTCACTTACACCAAGCATATCGTCTTCTGGTTTACACATTTTAACAACTTTAACCCAAATAAATTTCGAACGCCCCTACCCTTAATAAACCAAAACGTTCCTTACATATTTAAGACAAGCTCATATATAATTTCTTTCTTGTGTCCAATTAATGCCGGAAACAGTTCTCCAAGATTTTAACTTAAGTGTAATTTAAAACCAATTAATGTACGCTCATTAAAAATCTTTGTACGAGTATCTCTCTCAAATGTATATCAATTTTTATACTTGAGAAAATAATCTTATTCTTCCATTCATTTTATTAAGCTCCAAAGTTAATAAATGCTGACCTGCATTTTTGTTCACGATTTATTAAAATTAAAGATGGAATGTTATTTTAAAAAAAGAATTTTTGGTCAATAGACCTTCAATTTTTTCATAATAGACGAAAACGGAAAGAGAGTTTCAAATTAATGTCTTATTAACTGAAACTCGATTAAATATTTCAATGACAAATATTTAGCCACCAAAAAGGCTATTGTGTAAGATAGGCTATAAATTGTTGTCCCGAACCACTTCTTGTATCTAATCACTTTTCAATTTTTTAATATGTAAATTAGATTTTTCATAACCTGTTCAGTTTCTGATTTTACGGTTCAATCCATAGACTTAATGTTAAATTTTTCTATATTCTTTTAAATTATACTTAATGATTTTGGCTCTAATATTAAATATAAACACTCGGTAATTTTCACTATTAATTAAGATATTATTTAAATACCTTAATTTTACTGTATTAACCATAGATTTAATGTAATTTTTTTTATATTCTTTAATATTCAATTTAACAATTTATCATTTCTTTTCATTTTAAGCACATTTAGCTTAAAATATATTCAGTTTAATAACTTACCGTTTCCTTTCATTTTAAGTACATTTAGCTTAAAATATATTCACTTTAACAATATTTATCGTTTGATTTAATTTTAATTACATGTAGTTAGCTTATATTATTTACGTCAATCTAAATGAAAAAATGCGACTGGATGTTTTGTACGCTCCTAGCAAACTCGGATGATGTTGTGGAAGCAGTGTACGAAATGTTGGGTGATGAATCGTATGATTGAATAAAAGCGGTACTTGCTGGAGATTTCAATATGGACTTTACAAATGGACAAGGGCAAGAATTTATTGATGACATTAAAATAATAGATTTCGAATAACAAACCAATCCAAACACTTTATACTACAAGTGGAAATACTACAATCGACGCTATATTTTCTACAAAAAGTTTAAAAACTGAATTGAAATTGTATGGAGTGTATGATAGTGTATTTAGCTATCACAAACCTTTGTATGGAAGATTCACATAAAAATATATTAATTTATTTTTAAAAAAAGCCACTTTGGGTGGCTAAATCTGTCCATTGGAAAACTTTGCATAGAACTTTTAAATTGTCTTAGCTGATATTCCTTAAATAGTACAATTATATAAAAATTTGAGGTATCAATCACTATGAAGGAAGAATTTAAAAGTTATATTGTTGGAAATTTTATCGCGTGTAAAAATTTACTAAACATTTTAGTGAAATATTTCTTGGAATCTCGAAGGACTAGAAATCCATATTTGTAGTTTTAGCATATATATATATATATATATATATATATATATATATATATATATATATTCATAATAAATAACAAACAATAACTAAAATAAAAAGTCCGATTAAAATTGATAATATTAAATTAGTGTAAATTGTAATTGTAGAAAAATTAAAATAGACATATTGTAAACTTAAAACTAAAAACATTAAAATTAAAAATAGGTTATATAATGTTTTAACTTTCAGAGAATCCAAACTACTATAATATAAAAAAGTCTAAATTGGTGAAAATGTAAAATTAAAAAATATTCATGAATACATGTTAAATATGCAAATAACTAAAAAATAAAACCAGTAGTTAAAAAAATTACAACAAAGTTCAAAAATCAAAACCCTTACGAAGACCTACAGAGAACTCAAGGAAAAAGAATAAGAAAGTTAAGTCAGAGATTCTAAGCGCTATCTAAGGCTTAGGATTAAGTAATAGCGTCTTTATACAAGTAATTATGAATCCATCAATTTATTTTATAACAAAATGATAATAAGCCAAATAGAAGAAAAGTCTTCATATAAAGCAACAATAATACCAAAGAGGTAAAAGAAGAAAAAAATAAACGAATTAAATTCACTTTTGTCAGAATAAAATAATCTATTAAAGGTTATACACTTTTATATAAACTTATACACTTTTTAAAAATTATTAAACTGAATGAGTGATGAAACTCCCATTAATATATATGTATATATATGTGTGTGTGTGTCTTAAGAATATATGAATGACATAGTTAATTTTCGCTTTATTTCTTTTCTTTTCTTTTTTTTTTTTTTTTTTTTCTTCTTTTTTTTTTTTAGTTTTCTTATGTCACTTGTTTAAAATATTTTTCGCACCTGTTTGTGTACTTCTGTATATTTTGTTGTTTATCTTCTTTGATTTTTTCTTGTTTTTTTCCAATTATATTATTTTTCTTATAAGTGTGGTATGTGCGTTTAGTAATACAACTTTCTACTTCTTTATTATTTATCCTTTTTAAAAATTTACGTTTATTTTTCTTCTATTATCTGAAGAACTTAAATGTGAATAACTTTGTAATCTTAATGAATTCTATTTTGGTAATTTAGTTTTATAATTTTCAAGTATCTTATATATATATATATATATATATATATATATATATATATATATATATCGTTTTAAAATGATCGTAGAAAACAGGAAAATACAAATAGTTATACAACAAAGAAAACGTAGATGAGAAATATGGTCGTAAATCATAGTTGAAAAGATCTGGAATTCTTCAGTGAACAATTGAGTTTGATTTTTATTCCTTTTGAAGGGTTTGTGGCTATGCCACTGTATCTTCTTTGAAGATTAACGAAGAAGAGATTACATCTTATCGTTTTTAGGGAATCAAAATCCTTCTATACATAGATAGAAATACTTATCATGGAGAGGAATTCTAAGCATTTGACTATTACTGATACAATTATGCTTTAACAGAATTGTAGCGGTTAATCTACCTTCCACTGATTGTAACAATTGGGAAATTTAATAAAGTTTTATTTTTATAACTTTTTTGAAAAATTACCTTAACCACAAAACTAATTTATTGCTTTTCATTCCCACGTAAACCTTAAAATTATCTCAAAGCCTAAGAAAATTTTCAACATTCATGCAATTTCTTATCGCTGAAAAATCATTTTACATATCAAATTTAATTTATAAAAAAGTTTCAAAACTCCTTAAAAGTCTTGTAAATAATATCTTGAACAAGATTTAAAAATAGAGATCGCCTTGGTAAAATAATTTCAACAAAAACTACTGATTACTATTTAGTCATTGTCACACCTTAGTTTTACGTAAGGAAGAAGTAAGTTTTACAAATAAAAGAAAACAAGATAAAATGAAACCTTTTATTTTTATGTATTTACTTTGAATTTCATTCATTCATTAGTTTCATAATTTCAACTTAAGAATTATATTTATTCCAATTTCGTTCTAGCGGTATGGAAGAAGGGATTTAGTTTTGATGTTTTAAGGACCAAAACTTCATTAGACACAATTCACTAACCACAACATGCAAAAGATTCTGAATATATGAAGTACTGCAATTATTTAAAGTATGATATTTCAATAGACAAAACCACAAAGAAATCACATGTAGTTGCTCATAAATTGGGATCATTTTGAACCTCGGTTAAATGACAAGAACGACACATTAGCTGTCACCTATCACTCCAAACTTCCATACCACGCCAACTGGAGGACTTGAGGCCTCAACATTGCATCATCCCCCGCTACACGGCAGGTCTTTAGTGGTATCAGGGCTCGAACATATGACTCGACGAAAACAATGCCGGCTGCAAATCTGGATCATGACCATAAAGCTACCATGGTCACTGTAGCTCTAGTAAAATTGAATATGAAAAAAAAATGATTGAAAGTAATTCAACTAATAGATATCTGGTAATTGGTCTGTAAGTCAAAAAGTTTATAATTTATATTTAACTGTAAATAAAATGTGGTTGACGCTTTAAAAATACCACGTATCTTATTTACAAATGGTAGGTAAAATAATGAAAACACCATCAGAACAAAAAGAGGTTTTATGCAAATTGTAGAGCAATGTAGGCGCAGCTTTTTGCTATACATACCAATAGGGCAAGAATTCAACAATCTGCTGCAAATGTCACAGTTATTGGTAAGACACCAATTGTGTAATACTATTTTAAATGTCAAATTGTTAAATTTCAATTATTTGCAGAAAGACATGACTATTGGAGCTCTTAGTAGGAGTTATGGAGTCTCAAACAGCCGAAATTGTGTGTGTGTCAAGTTGAAATGTATCTAAAATCCTGTTTCATTCAAGAACCAAAAATAACAATATGTTACTTCTAAACATGGAGCAATGGTCCAATTCTTCGTCAAAAACGTAAATTCGCAAATGAGCAAATAATAGCAGATTAGAACATTGATCAAGATGATCTCATTTCTTAGTAAAACAGCTCATTGGAAGTTTTATAGATTAAAATTTTATGGCCGTATTGCAAGTCGTAAATTCTTCATTACAGACATCAATGTCAAGAAAGCGAATAGTGGTGCAGAGAGTATTAAAAACTGAAACTTGGATGATTAGAGAGATGGGATTTTCTCTGAAGACTCGCCTTTGCCTTTGTTTCACACTAGAAGAAGACTCACCTTGGCGACGGCCAGTAAAAATATTCCATCCTGACTGATTGTTTCCAACTGTGCAGCATATACGCGGACATAAACCTATTTGAACGTATGCCAAGATCACATTTATCTAAAGGGGCAAACAATCATCTCTGATGACTGACGCTTATTTTAAGATGATAACACTCCTGTCATACTCGCAAGTTTATTTACTGAACATGAGAGGGAAGTTAAACAGTTGCCTTGATGCCCTTAGTCACACATCTTAACATTATTGAATTTTTCTGGGAATTTCTTGAATAACAAGTGAAAGGACTATTTCCTCTACCATCTTCACTGTCATAGTTGGGATATATATGTTATAGGAGAAATGGTATAAAATATTTTTATATAATGTAACAGATCTATATACATCTATCCTACATCAAATTGTCACTGTGCATAATGGTCATGGTGACCAACTCCATAATAATAAAAATAATAATATATAATTCAAGTGTTTCCATTATTTGTCTAACACCTGTACTAATTTTATTTAGGAATAAGCGGATAAATTATCACATACACATGCTCGAGAAATTTTTAAACTTTCTTTGTTTAAAGTGAATTACTTTGATTTCTTGAACTAAACTTTTGCTTCTATAATCGAAAATGTGCTTCGCGAAAACAGTGCTTGGCAAAACAAAAGAAAATCCCTCAGGTGTTATTTTCAGTTAATGCCTACTTTTTTAAGAAGCTTTCAAAACTGTTGGTCTTTTTCTTTTTCCTCCCAGTGATTTTTCATTTAAACTCTATACATATTTTTGACAGATTGAGAAGAAAATCGCCATATAACATATATATATATATATATATATATATATGAAAATATAAAAATAAATCGAATATAGAGAGAAAATTGTTCATTTTACTCATATATTAAAAATATCCTCATAAATAATGGGGAATTACACATATTTTTCAGTTACATGGATAACGTAACAATAAATAGAAAGAAATATATATTACTTTTAGGTTCGTAATACATGTAAATTGTCGTCCACTGAGTGTTGTAAAACTTTCTCTCTCTCTCTCTCTCTCTCGCGCGCGCTAAAGCGAGAGTGATATTAATATTAGTTTAAGATGAAAATAAAATACCATGTGGGATATATTTCACTCAAAATCAATTTTTATACTACTGAAATGATCAAGATTCAGGCTGCATTTTAAGCAGGAATATTGCTAAATATATATATTTCTTTTTTAAAAAAGAGAATTTTTATTCATAAATAATAAGTTTTTTATATTTATGTTTTTATGTTTATATTTTTAAATATTTATACTTTTATACTAATACTTTTAAATATTTATACTTTTATACTAATACTTTTAAATATTTA
>BMAW01043970.1:394061-419001 GCA_019974015.1 Nephila pilipes
TTTTAAATATTTATACTTTTATACTAATACTTTTAAATATTTATACTTTTATACTAATACTTTTAAATATTTAAAAAATTAAAATAAAGTTATATGTACAAATCTGTAAATTATCACAAAAGGTTAAGACTTTCTTTAGCTTCCAATTTATTACCATGAGCGAAACAAAGTTTGTATCTATTTACGAATTATGAGTTGACAAAATTATGCACAATCCAATGGAGTTATCACAATGAAAGTAATCAGAAACTACCTAAACACATTGTCTCATTTTATGTTTTCGGTGATACTGGCATCTACAAAACAGTTTTCTTCTTAACAATTTTTATATACATCTCAACCCAATCCTTAATTATATTAATTATCTTGATCTTATCCTCAATTTTATAATTTTGCTTGAGAGTAGCTGTAGAGTTTCTTAGAATACTATGAAGATAGAGTTCTGATGGATATTTAAGAATGACATAATTTGAAAAGCATTGAAAAACCACTCTTAAATGAAAGAAGAAAATTCTCAAGCAACAGAAATAGTTTTTTCGATGCTTATTAAGCGTTTTGATTGTTTTTGGATTCTGAATCTGATTTTCAATCAATAAACACACATTTTCTACTTCTTGTTTTTTTTTTCCTAGAACAATATTAACACGCTAAGTGTAATACTATTTCAGAAAAAATTGTTAACCTGACCAAAGATAAATTTCATGATTTTTTACTCAGTTTTATGGACATTACCCGATGTTCAGAGTCTTCGAAAATGACAACACTAATTCCGATTCTTCTGTCTCGGACACTGAGAATGTATCTCCCGATACAGAAGCTTCTGGCAAAAACAGATAAATCGCCAAAACCAGGAACGTCATGTCTGTCTTCAAACATGTAAAAAACCCAATGGAATTAAATTGTGAAGAAATAAATGAAAAAAAATCGAACAGCGCCAGAACATTACATACCGACACTTTACTTAGTAGTTCGCAAAGAAATTCACCCCATTTAGATGGTAATCCAGTAAATGAGATCAATGAAGTTTTTGTTGAAGAATATAGTATTGAATGGCATGATGCAATAGGTAATCATCAACAGTGCACATCTGACGCAAATAACATGGGTGTTACTCCACAAATAGATGCAACACGAATCGGAGGATCTGGATCTCCTTGAGAAATTTTATGAGTTTTTTTTTACAACGAAGTCTTACAAATTATGACTGATCAGACTAATTTGTATGTTCTCACCTCATCACATACACACACACATACTGTTCTCCTGCATGCCACAACGGTCAAATATCTTATTAAACAGGATTTAAAGGTGGTCCGCTACCGTACCTAGCAAGAAACATACTTTAGAATCATAGCGGTCCCTGGGGCCTGCCGTGTCCTAGTGGAACAAATTAACATTGGTCCTGACGGAACACTTAGGCGCTTAACGTGTTAAGTTACGGATTTTTATCAACATGTGTTGTGAAGAAGTGCGTAAATCTTGGCAAAAGTTCTTGTATAAAAATTTGAGATTTTTGCGACTTCTTCACTTCGAAAGCCTGTTTGGCTCGTTTTCCTACAGCTAACTGTAAATAGCTACTATAAGAAACAAATAAGTTTTATCATCTCCCTTACCAGTGATATCGTTTAGTGATAATAGGGAATAAATACAGCAAAATGATCTGCTGTTTTTTTGATTTTTTTAATAATGTAAAATTTTCGGAAAAGATAATGATAATGGAAAATATAACACGTGCATAATTGCATTCTTAAGTAATTTCCTATATGTTTATTAAAATAATGCTAGATTAATTTGTTAAAAGGGGGGGCATTATTTTCTTCTGACAACAAACAATAGTTTTATTACCTCAACTCCTCCTCCCATTTTTTAAAACTAGTTTATTTACTCGAAAACTTTTTTTTAAATTTAGAATAACAAATTTTTCATCCTTCCCACCCATAACACAGTTCATTTACATTCAACCAAATTTCTGTGTGAAGTTGAAAAAAAGCAGTTTCTGAGAAAAAAAGAAGATCAAATAAAAAGACTTATTCTGAGGAAAACCGAAGACTTCTCGGAAGAGTGTAACTCAGTTTTGACAAAGCTTGTTTGTTACTCGAGTACTTTAGCTCTGCATAACGACTTCCAATAGAACATTGTGAAACATCATTAAAGTCAAATGTACTCCTATATTTATTCGAGCAGAGAAGATCACGCAAGTATTAAAAAAGAAGGCAAGAGAATGAGAGAAAGAGAGTCCCCACTCTTTTGGAGCTTAGAGAGTTTTTCCGAGTTCTAAAAACTGAAGATTGATTTTCCTCAGAAAGCAACTGAGCTACTCTCCAGTGCCTTATTAGCAAATCCTATATTTCGGCTGACTTTATGAAAACACGACTTTTTCGCTAGGCGAGGAAGTGAATAAAGGTCTTTCGATTGACTAAAGAACATTTTTCTTCTTTGAAAGAAATAAAAGTTGGTGAACAATTTTTTTTATTCTTTCTTTATATTTTTTATGTATGTAGTGTGCGTTAACTTCATATTTTGCTGAGGTATTTTTGAAACAATGTACAACTAAGATTATGAGCAGTTATTTTTCTGAGAAAAGAAATCTTTGTTTGTTTCGTTTTTCTCCGCGAATAAAGCATAAACTGGATTTTAATTTTGCCATGCTTTTAAATAATAATGATTTGAAAATGATTCACATGTTGGTCAAATTTAACAATCGATACCGCATACACTAGATTTTAGAACATTGTTTTCGCTTAATAATACATTTTTAAGTATGCATTTTTCTCTGTGGTTAAAATGAACAATGATTTTTGATCCAAAAACACATCTTTCCATTACCAAAGGGATATAGATTTCCTAAACAGTAATGAAAATGAGAGACATTTTTCCTCAAAAATATTCATACATTAACGACCAAAAATAGTTGCGAATCCTTCATTATTCCAGTCTTTTTATTGGATATTTTGTTATTTTGCTTTTGTCCCTGGAAACATCAATGAACGCTTAAAAAATGCCAGAATCATTAAATCCATACCTAATACACTGTAAGGAGTTAGAAAAGTGCAATTCAATTTACTAAGATGCATTAATCTGTGAAGGAAGTAGCAGATTTCTTAAATATAAAAAGTATTGTTAATTAAAAATTCTGGTCCTTTCGGCATAATTTTTCTTGTTCGATACTAAACATATTAATCAAATTATGCATCACTTTTCCGAACACGATTAATTTGTTTGTTATTTGATAGCAACTATGTAAGAAAAATATGGCGTTGGGAAATTTAAGAAGGTTACAGTTATTACATGTGGAACCCGCATGAAAGACTAATTTTTTCATCCATCCACTGTTATGCATCTCATGTAAGTAACATTTTAAAATTTTCGGAAGCTAATCAATGTTAAATATATGTATTACAAATTTTTAACTCTTACAATTTTTACTTACAATGTAATGTAAAAAAAAGAACAAATGTAATATTCTAAAATGTATGAAAATCTGGTTTCCTTATTTCTTTTATTCATGAAAATGACACACTTCAAGAAATATTACAGGAGCAACAAACAATGGCTGCCATTTTAAAAAAAGAAAACGTTTTTCGTTAATTTGTATGTATAATATATATAAAAATATACTTGAATTTTAAAAAGGTTTAAAATCTAAATGACCAATATTTTACTGTAGTAGTTCCTAATTTCTACTCTGCTTATTACAATAACTCAATGTGTATTGTAAATAATAAAAATTTGCCTTTGGTCTAAGAACGTTTAGTCAGGTTTTAAGAATACGGGTAAAATCTTTCAACTGCTAACCTATACATCAGAAAGTAGTATTGTCATTCACCTTTGTACAGCTTATGAGAAAAAAAATTATGTTTTATTATAAGGGGTTGAGGATTTTATTTTTTACCTTGTATTTTTATATTTATTTTTTTATTTAACCTATGTATTCTAGTTTTAATCTCTTCAACATGAAACATTTTCTACATAGATTTATGAGCAAGGTATTTCAATGATTTTTATTTAGTGATACGATGTTAGTTACCGTAAAAATTTTGCATACGTAGTTTTCTAATGTATGATTCGTTTTGTTTCTGATGCATGATTTTGCCTTAAATATTCTGTCATTAATTTTCTTTTACTAAGAACTTTATTATTATTTGGTGCAATTTAAACTTACTACAACTGATTATCTTAAATGAAACTTATTGGTCTTGGTAATGAAAAACCTACAAATATCGGCACTGCTGTATGCTTCTTAAAACTGAGTTGAAAATGCTTGGGAATGCAAGTATGAAAATAACACATATTGTATCTATTCGAGAAAAATAAATAAAAACAGAAGACAAAATATTATTTTTGCTACATTTTTAGATATTCATAATTATAAAAACAACCAGAATTTTGTCGATTTTCGTAACTTGCGAGCGAATAATTATGAATCGATAACACACTGTTGATATCCATTCAAAGAACAAAAATGTAGTCTTTTTTTAGAAGGAATGGGGGGGCATCAAAAGATTAAAGTTCTTTGCGGAATGAAAAGCAATAATGGTCAGAATGAATCAAATCTTCTGGTAGTGTCAGTAACCACGTACGTGATAGCTTCATCAAGTCGTTTGTGACGATAAAAGAACCATACGTGTTCACAAGGGGAGGGTCTTCTAAAGAGGAATAAATCTCCCTCTACTAGGTCTCAGAAGACTTCAAGTCAAAATTTATGCTAGTTCGTAAATTAAAGCTATAATTCACATGGGCCTTTTGATGTCGGGATATGGTTCGTCGACTTCGACTTTTCAACAGAAATAGAAATTTACAAGAATCTTTGTATCTTCTGGAAGTTTGATAGCAAACAAACGCAACAGAACGATATGCTAGAATTATATATATATTGCAGACATAAGATTAAAAGTCAAAAAATTGCAAATAAATTATTGAATGCTTATTAAATTTTGAAATTTTGTTTTTGAGATGCCGAAGAAGATGACAAGAAGAGAAGATTCAGAAACTTGAAATAAATCATAAAATCCTTTTCTTTTTTTAAATTTATGCTACATTTTGACCTAAATTTGATTTTAGGAAAAAATGTACAGTACAAATTTTTAAAAATTATTGTATTGTAAAGATTTCAAGTTTTTAAAATGTTATGCTAAAATGTTTATCATATTCTAAGATGGATTATAATCTTATACTGGAGGAAACGAAAATAAATAAAAAAACAGGATATGATAATAAACAACATCTTTTATACAAATTTTATTCTTAGCAAAATATTTACAGCAACTTAATGCGCTAAGAAGTTTTTCAAAATTACTCATTTATTACATCCTGATATTAGTTTACTTTGAAATTATTACATTTGAGAGCGACTTAAAAGTTCTTGATGTGTTATGTGTAACAGAAAATGTTCAAATATTACATCGAAAAAATTAATTAAATTTAAATCGAAAATAATTCAGATATGTTTATATAGTCATGAATTTATTCATAATTGAATCAACTCGTTGAAGAATATGCTGAAAATTTTAAGATTGGTTTCTGCAGTAATACTCGAAACAAAGGCAGAGTTTGAATGAACATAAAAATATGTATCATGAATTCTATATAAAAAGCCATCAAAACGCAATGAATATAGAGTAAAAGTATTGAAAATTGGCCATACCCTAGTAACTAAATTCATTAAAAAGTATCAGATTAAAATAATTGTTAATACTATGTAACATGATGATTAATACATTTCCGACGTAAGAACTTCCAAACATAAAAATAGTGAAAATGCAAATTATAATAATAATAAGTTTATCGAATCGAATAAATTGTCTAAATAATAACGAAAATATAACATTACATTATGTTTAGTAATGTTCTACCAGAATTACACTAACTATTTCATGTAGACGCAAAAATTCTTCGATGATTTCTAACTGTCAGATTATTTAATCACCATTTCTTGATATTGACTTGCAATACAAAGCAATTGGACATGAAATTTTACTATTTATTTTGAGGATATTCTAAGTAATAAAAAGTATGATATAGAATTTCCTTTTTTTTTCAAAATATTATTTCAACTAATATAAATTACTAATTTACTTAAGTTAATTCTTATTGCTATGTTTTAAATAGCAATAAGATCACTTAATGAGATTCGCAAATAGGAGCGCATACTTCGTTCCCGGGATCTTTAGTTTAAAATTTCTGGTTGGTTATTTCGATGAATATTTCCAAACCATGATACGGTATAAAAATACATGTGCCAGAAATAATGTATGCATGAGTTTTCTTTTTTAAAAAAAAAAACCCAACACCTTCTATGTAACTAAAGAATAAAAAAGAACTTACACAAAAAATAATTTTTTCCTCAACCGGTAAGAATTTAAATGAAAATATATTGAAATGACAGATTATTATCATCGTAAATAAAAAAAAAAGTGAAGATTTTTCAATCCAGCTGAAAACTTATGACTAAAAACTGAAGTGTTGGGAGCGATCATAGGTCAGAGAGCTAGACAGTTGTAATATGCGCAACACTTTAGTTTTTAGTCAAAAATTTTCAGGTGGATTGAAAAACTTCACTTTTTAGGACGATGATAATCTGTCTTTTTCAGTATACATTTTTATTTAATTTCTAATAGACAGAAGAGAATTTTTTTTATTGTTTTGTTACTAAGAAATATTAGATTTTTTTAAAAAAATTCATACGTATTTTTTTTCTTTTTTGGTCTTTATATTCAAAATAATTTTAGCAACAATTTTTTAATTTAAAAGAATATTTTTTCTTAACTTCTTTAAAAAATAAATCCATAGTTTTATAATTGTACATTGTATTGTCATCCTAACAGAGCTTATGCGCAAAATTTCAAACTCATCGTAAAGAGGGTGAAAAAATCGATGAGAAGCCCAATTGATTCACAAACTGACACACAATGCAAGGTAAAAAAGTGTTGGTAAAAATAATGCCATGAATATCTAATTAAACAGCTATATATATAATGGGAAGGAATCTCAAGCTATGTACATACAGAAAAGAAATGGATCTCGATCTGAGATATAGAGATCTACTCTGATGCCGATTTGTTAATACGTGTTTTAAGAAACTTTTATCAGCTTCAATTCAATAGTTTCCATTTATTTGATTTCACAGTTAATTTGTATTTTGATGCTAAACTCAACAATTTAAACATAAGCTAAAGCTCGCTTTATGCATTTATTACAGAATACGTAACTATGTACCTTCGGTTTCAGGTTACCGTAGGGTGCTTTGGAGCTTACCCGGATTCCAATTTTTCTCAAGACGTGAAAAGTGTAATCACGCTCTGCATGCCCACTCACTGCAGAGTGATTAATCACCTCTAAACAAAGTTTCATCATGACATTTCAAGAATTGACATTAATCTCAAGTCCTCTGAATGTGATCGGCTTACAAAGCGGTAGTAATTAATTAACGAATGAGGCTCCTGTGCAATTGATCTGTGGATATTTTTAAAGACATTCCAATTGATTGGATTAATATATCGTTAACTTTGTATTCCCCCAATATCCTAAGCGATTCGTCTTACTCACGAAAGTTACGTGATCAGTAATCGAAGACATTATTACATCGATTAAATGATAAGTTGAAATCGTCAATAAACATGTTATTATGCCTTTAAACTTGTTATTTTCATCTGGTTTTCTAGGAACGCAAAAAATATTCCATTTTCAGAGCATTTCGCTTAACTAATAAAGTTTTTATAATAAAAAGCAGTAGTTATTCGAATTTTATTTGAGTAGTTGAAATTCATTTTCAAAACCTTTTTTTTTTATGTATTTTAATGTTATAGGGCACGATGTATACATATCTGAATGCTAATGAAATATATAAAAATTATGGTGTTTATTTTTTATTATGACGAGTCTGGTGGGAAGTACAAGGGTGTTTCAAAAATTCTTTGTGTTTGTCGACAGATGGCATTGTCAAGGCAGGTTAGTGTTTCTATAGTGTTTGTGCTGTCATCTGTTAAACGGTGCTAAAATAAATGTGATATTTATTTATTGGTTAGTTTTGATTTGGCAGCCTTTGAGGCCATTTCAGAATTTTGTTGTTGCCATTTTACATCGAGTTGTCACCGTCGATGAAACGTAGATTCATCATTATACACCGAAAATCAAGTAACAATCAAAACAATGGATTTCATCTGGGGAATCTGCTCCAAAGAATGCGAAGGCGATCTCATCAGTGGGAAAAGTTTGGTGATGAATTTTCGGGATGCAAAAGGCGTCATATTCATAAACTTCTCAGAAAACATGAAAACGACCATTGGAGAAGACTGCAGTGAGAAACTCAATTTCCATTTTTCATTCCTAATACCCTATTTCCTTTCCTAATACAGGTATTTAATGAGATTCTCCTGTATTTATAAGGAATAATTTTGCTGAGAAACACACTTCTCAAAAAGCGTAGAACTATATGCATTTGAAAATAAATAGACCAATATGTACAATTAACAACAAAATAGTAGTGATAAGTCATCAAATACACATACATCTTCTGAATGAGGAAACAAATCAAATAATAGTATTTAATTCTTGGAATTTCAAGTCTGACCTCATTTATTTAAACATGAGTGAGGGCCTCCTTAGAGAGTTTCGGTTTTTTTTTTTTTTTTTTTACATCCCTTTACCTAAGAATTTGTTAGCTTTTGCCTTTCTCGTTCGAGTATATATTCTACTAAGACAGAAAAACTCATCTCTTCAGCAGTTCTTTGAAAACCACACTTATTGTTCATGTCCTTGTTGTAGGTAATTCTCACCAGTCACTGAGCAGGGAAACGCTTAAAGTGAAAGACGGCCGTTCATAAATTTTATGTCCGGCTAAAACAATATCATTCCCAAATACTCCCCTGTCTTGTTATTGAACGGTTTAGAGTTTATTTTATTCTTTCTTTCTCCCTCTCCCCCACAAGTTATTGTCTCAAGTATTTGAAGTCAGGCTAAAATATGACTCATCAAAAATTAAATTTCTTTTTTATTCTTTAAAATTCTATATAAATTGACCAAGGTGCTACAAAAATTTATTACAGTAACAGATGAGCTTTATGAACAAATTTCCAGTTAGCTCTCCAACTCTCTAAGTTAAGTTCACTAAAATACTCAAATTTTTAATCAATTACATTTTACACATGTATTGGAACGGTATATTTTTCTTCATTTCGCATTCTTAAACACAGTAATACAAACCTTGTTTATGAATGCGAATATACTTCTCTTACATGTTCGTTTCAACACATTAATACAAAACGTGTTAAAACGAATTGCAACTTATTCTAATTAGTATATTGTTTTTTTTCTCAGTTAGAAAGTAATTACGATCTTATAGAAAATATTATATTAGAAAATTTATTAGATATATTAGAAAATTAATATATTCTTATATTAGAAAATTTGACAGTTTCTAATTCACACAAACATAGTTATTTTAAGAGAAAATGTTTATATTTTCTGTAATAAATTACCTTTTCATTCATGTCAAGTACCACATTTTTGCTCTTAACTACAATTAAATCTTTTTCTTAAAAAATTTCATAAATTTTTTTCTTTCGTTCTTTTTCTTAAAACTATTGTAAAAATTTTATGCTTCAAAATATCTTAATGTGAACTTTAAAATTATTAACATGAAAAAAAAATAATAAAAAAAAACTTTTTATGTATTTTATTCAAACCTGTTTTTTAAGAAAATTAATAGTATACAATTGTAAAATAAGGCTTTTTTATACAGCTCAATTTAATGAATAGAAATTATTAGAGAACGTAAGCAATAATAACAAATGGAGGCAAAATAAGAGGACACTTACATTCTCTTTTATCAATAGCAATTACCTGTTACTTAAAGAACCACGATTAAAACATATCATAGAAACCAAATCTTTCTTCGCACTTTATTCAAACATCAATACTTTCCATTGATAAGTAAACCAGCAAGAATCATACTTTCAAAAGGGACGACTTGCAAACTAAACACACTCGGAGGACGACCATAGCTCATTAGGGTCGCAACCTTTGTTTCTGGACCAACAATCCTACAGTGAAGGAAGTTAATTAACAGCACGGTAAGGATTACCAATTGGTTTGAGTCTCAATCGCTTTGCTTAAAAGCCGAACAGTTTATGTTATCTCTTCTGGAAATTAATTTTCAATTTAGAACTTGTCAATTTCACTGAGCCCTTTTCAGGCCGAAAATTGCGTCTGGGTTTCTAAATAGAATATTAAATTCAATTTCAAAGCGATACAAGAGGGATCTTCAGTTATAGGGGATGTTTAATTAGTAATTGCACTATTCTCTATTGTGCCATATCTAGTGGAAATCTTGCTGTAACAGTCTTTGGTAAAAAGTCATTCTTTATTAATTCATATATGCATTTTAAATTATTCACAATTAATGAAAATATTTATTCATTGAAACGATTTATATAATTACCAAAACGAGCTACCAAATTTTATCAAGTCATTCTTTATTATTTTCTTTAATGTTTCAAAAGAATCAAGAAAGTTTTTTTTGGGAGGGACTTATATATTTCTATTTCTGTTACAGTGTTGATTATTTTTTAGACAATACTTATTATAATTTTTTATTTTTCAACCACTTATCAGTAATTAGTTTTTTTTTTATCTTACCTCTTAAATTAATTATTTATTTATTACTTCCCTCTAATTTTTATTTTAATATTCAAAAAAACATCTTATATATTGTGTGGTTTCTCTATTAAATAATACTAAAAAAATTAATTTATTTTCAATATGGAAAAGTTGTGTTAAATGCTTAGTAACGTTTACTCTTTATTTTTAGCTATGCATATATATATATATATATATATATATATATATATATATATATATAGTAGAACCCTGATCCTTCATTTTTCATGGGATGCATGGAAAAAAAACGTTGAATGTGGGTTAAAGTCGAAACTCGAAGAAAACAATATTTATGCATTAATACACCCAATGTAATCAGTATATTAATAAATGCTAATTTTTGGTACTTTCCAAACTATAAAAGAAATAAATCGAGGTTATGGAAAACTTAAAGATAATTATTTTTTAGAAATCAGTAATTTTATGCTGGGTTTTGCGTTCCCCTTTTTAAATTTCAAGTTTGAAAACATTTTTCTGGTCCTTTTCTGTAATTTTATGTGCGTATATAAAAGTTCGTACTGTTTCAAATGCCGTAAATGCATCAGACAAACTCCTGGCACTAGAGTAGGATCAACTTCATCGGGGTAAACATTTTCCTCCGCTTCTTCTCCATTATTTTCATTTTTGGCATCATCACACATTTCTTCTATGCTAAAGATACTGCATGTCGCAAGGTCTAGATCATGGGTGTCCAAACTATGACCGTTTGAGAGCCACATTGCAAAAAAAAAAAATTGCTGGGCAGCACGTACAATATTTTTTCAACAAATTGAAATAAAAATTAACTCTATGTAGTTTTATTAAAATAAATTAACTTTTTATTATAATTTTTTAATGAGAATTAGATATGTATAAGTACATATTTGTTTTAAATTTGTAAAAGTTTCGTTGCATTTATTTTGGATTTCATAAAGTTGGAAAAAATTCGAATTAATGAGATGGATGAATTTGCTTTTGTTGAACAAGCAAATCGATATCGGGTTTAATAGACAAGGTTGCAATTCTTAATGCATTTTCAAGATGTTTTTCAGTGATTCCATTCGAAGATTTGAAGATAATTTATTTATTTATAGAGAAAATAAGGTAGGAAATATGTTGAAATACTTATCATTTTTTCAAAAATTTTGAAATATACTTTCAAACTCTTGAATTAAATCAAAAATTAATGCAGCATATTTTTTGCAACTCACAGGTTTATGTGCAGCCAAAGTACTGAAATGTGTCAAATCTTATTTTTATTTTATTAAGCCAAAATTTCAATTTTCTTTCAAACGCTGTAATTGTTTGGCACATATTATTAATAAATTGATTATTTCCTTGAAATCTCAAATTTAAATCATTCAAATGTTCTGTTAAGTCTACAAAAAAAGATAAATCTAAAATCCAATCTTCGTCTTCAAATTCACCCACAGGTTTTCCTTTTATTTCCATAAATATTTTTATTTCAGTTCTCAAATCGTAAAATCTTTTGAGCATTTTTCTCTTACTGAGCCATCTTACTTCTGTATAATAAATAATATCTGCAAACTCAGTGCCCATTACCTTAAGAAACTCTTCAAATTGTCTATGATTAAGTCCTTTTGCTCTTATAAAGCTAATGGTTTTTAAAATAACGTTTAATACATTTTCCATTTTTAAAATTTTCCATATAAATTACCCTGATGTATATTACAATGATATACCATCAAGATCGTATTGTCGGCAGCGACGGCTTCATTATTAACCATTTTAACGAGTCCCCCATTTTTACCAACCATGGCAGGGGCTCCATTGGTTATGATAGCTGATAAATTTTTCATAGATAAGGAAAACTTTTTCATCGAATAAATCTACAGACTTGGTTGTGTCTTTTAACGATACTAAAGCAACCATTTATTCCGTGTTATTATAATGCTCATAGATTCTTCTTACAAAAATTGCCAATTGTGCCGTATCAGAAGCGTCAGTGCTTTCGTTCATGGCTAACGAAAAAAATTTAAAATTAGTGCAATTGCTTTTTAAAGACTTTTCAACTGAATGTGTAAATTTAATTATTTTCATAATTTGCGTTTGGGCCTCACTTTAAACTCTCCTTTAAGCGCTAAAGTTCTCTCTGGCAAGGATTTATATTACAGATCTATCTCGTCTGCATTATAGATGTAACAATATTTGTACCCTTCTAGTAACTTTGGAAGTTTCTCGAACCACATTTCTAAGCCCTCAGCGTTTAGTAATGCGGCACTTTCGCCGCATAATTTCCTGGATACCAAGCCATGGCGAACTTTAAAACGTGAAATCCACCCATTTGATAAAGAAAAAGTATCCATGCTGTTTGAGGTAGCTATTTCAAGCACCTTCTCTCGAAGAATATTCCCATCCACAGGAATAATTGAAGCATGAGCCTACCCGTACCAAGCGAAGAGAACTCTTTCCAACTCATTGTAAGTAGACATTTTGTTAGTTTTCCTCTTTTTGTAGAAGTTCCATAGTTATCATTCTTCTCTCTAATTTCTCTCTTTTCGAAATTATAGAATTCAAGGTTAAAGGCGGTATACCTAAACGTTTGGCTATGTTAATTTTTTTCTCAAAAGGATTATTTTCCGTCTATGATGCTCTGATGTAAAGCCTTTCTTCCAATGTTCGGATTTGTTTCGCCATTCTAAAAATATAGGGAACGTATAAAATTTAGCACATAAAATAAAGTGTAGAACGACTTAAATTGAACGTTCACACTCTAGAAAATAAATACGTGCACCCTACACAATTACAAATTATCCAAGAATAAGAAAGAATGTGGTAGAGGCCAAAATTGAAGCATCCACACACACCCTCCCCAGCCAGGAGCAGAATAATCTATTTTCAAAACAAGAATATCTGCTATGCAATCAGTAATTTGCAAGTACATATATGTAACAATATGTGTATCAATTCCTGTTCTCCCCTCTAAAACAGCATAAATGATTCATTTTAGGATAAAAGAAGTAAATTCTAGTTTGTATGTCATATGAATCCGCTTCACTTTCAATTTCATTTCGGTGATAATACAGATTTTTCAACGATGAATGCAGGGAAACGACTTTTTGAAGAGACGGTATAGATCGGTTTTTCCCTGTATATATATATATATATATATATAACAAAAAAACCGATGCATCAAGAAGGAGTTGTCCGATAGAGACAAAAATTGGCGGACAGGAAATTTATGTACGGAATGGAAAATGATTAAAATTTCAGAAAAATTTAATGATTTCTTTCAGTTACAAAGTAACGAGCTCAATAAGGTGTTGACCCACCTCTAGCTTAAATGCAAGCTGCCACATGACGAAGCAAAGAGTTATAAAGTTCCCTGATGGTCTCCTGCGGTATTTCTTGCCAAATTTGCTCCAATTGTTGGGCTAGGTCACCAACATTCCTTGGTAGATTCGGTCGCCTTCCCGTCATATCCCAGACATGCTCGATTGGAGAGAGATCTGGCTGGCAAGGAAGTGTTTGACAAACTGTGAGACAGTTGATAGCAACATGTATCGTAGGTGGACTGGCATTATCTTGCTGAAAAATAAAACCAGGTAACTGCAAAAGGAACGGTAGAGGAACAAGGCTCAGAATGTCATCGAATTATCTTTGTGCTGTAAGTGTGCCTCTAATGACGACCAAAGAGGACCGGCTATCAAGGGAAATGGCACCCCAGACCATAACTCTTGGTTGAGGACCTGTGTGGCATGCAAAAGTGAAAGCAAGATCGGCACGATGCCTGGGCATCTCCAGACACGTCTTCCATTATCGTTAGGACACAGTTGGAAGCGGGATTCGTCGCGCTAAACACTATACGTCCCCAGTCAGCATCATTCCAACCTGATCTAACCAATCACCACTGTAATCTGGCTCGACAGTGTACAAGCGTGAGTGGTAGGTGGCGTAGCGGTCGGTACGAGTGTAGATTTCTCTCTATCAGCCGTCTATGAAGGTTCATGATGATACTGGTGTGTGCGGCTCACGTCTGATGGTTGATAATGATAAATCAGGAGCTGTTACAGCTGATCTGACAATCACTCTGTCCTCCCGTTCTACTGAGGTCCTAAGTCTACCACTACCATCATGACGCTGAAATCTGCCATTGTCCACCCATTTTTGCCAGCATCTTCCAAGCACCGCATTGCTTCGACTCATATGACGAGCGATTCTCCAATTGACCCAACCTGCTTCTTTCAATCTAACGATACGATCTCTTTGGAACTCTAATAGTTGCTCATAATGAGCTCGAATCCTCTGGCGAGCCATTTTATCAGTCGTTGAAAGGTATCCTAAATCGCAGTCAACAGAAAATTTGACCATCAGATTGAGAATTCCTTCTTCAGTACACCTGCTGATTGCGTAGTTCCGATGCGCTGTAGCTCCAGCTATTCATTCATTGCACACCAAATTTTAATCAGTTGATTGTTTGGTCCAAATGTCTTTGCATAAGAAATTTCATTACAATCGATCCACTTCTTCTTGGTGAGTCGTTTTTATTTTATTGCCATATATATATACAAAATAATTATATTCAAATACAACAATTTTAGCCTAATCTCTATCAAAGCAGTCTTCTTGGGCTTACACACACTTCTCCCATGGATTTTGCTAGTGTTGGCAGAAACGCTGGAATACTTCTTTTGAGATGGGACGCAACCAGTTCGTCGCACTCTCTCTCTCTCTGGGCTCAAATCTGATTCTTTCTTCTTGTTCCGTGTTAACCTAGAAATCTTGAACTCATAGTTTTGAACAAAATATAATGTAGTAGCTTAAGTTTTTGTCATTTTGCAATTATTTAAATCTAACCCCTTACATTTCCTCACTCATCTGTGATTTATCTCTGATCCACAGCTCCTGCAGGCTGAAAAAAATTCAGACATGCCTATTAGGATTGTCTACATACGTACAACATCAACGGTCAGTATAATAATTTATTTAAATTTGTTTCACTTTATCAAAATAGTGCATCTGTAGGATCTTCCTAATTTCCAGTTGCGGATCCAGGAAATGAAGAATCAATTACTTTCTACTTTTCGCTATTTTTATCTAATTTCAGTTTTTGTACTAATACGTCTCTAATACAAAAAAATAAATCGAAAAATTAATTAGTTATTGCTCAGTTTTTATTATACCATACTCAATATTAGATAGTAGACAATAATTTCAGACATTTTCATCGTGGATGAGTTCGATCATTTATGGGGGTGTCCGACTTCAGGTCCTCCTTCTCCACTCTGAAATCCCGGGATGATGTCCAAGAGAGCCTCGTTTTGTATAATATAACGTATAATAATAGTTATTTCTAGCTTAAATCTTTCATTAATTAAAGGGTAAATGTACATCTATTGGCCCTCTAGCAGTATTTAAACATTTCATTCTTTTAAAGAGCAATGATTTAACAGTTACATATTTATTTCAACTCTTGTTCTATATCTAAATTGCTTAGACTCACAAATCACACATTATTCTTTGAATAACAAACAGATGACATTTTTTTCCAACTAAAAATATGCTCTTGTTAATATTCTCACTAATATATCTATAATAGACGAGGGCCAAGCAAAAAAGATTATTTTTCTCTGTATTATTTCCGATATCAGTTGGTCGATTGAAGAACACTAAGGTAGCTTTAACAGCCTTCGTCTTCAGCATTTAGTACAGTTTTTGTTAGTTTCAATGTATACATATATATATATATATTGTATTAAACAATTATGTAAATTTATATAAAGTGCATGGTTAAAATTATTTTTATACCAAAAATGTCAATGTTAAAGTCAATATGGAAAAGAAAGACCATAAATGCTTGAAATAAATATTTTTTAAAAAGTGTTAAAGTAGAAAAACAACATAATTTAAAAATATTTGCATATAGTTTGTTCTATGGGAATTTTGCTTCTTAGGAAACGTTCCGCATCTGGAAATGAGCTCGACACCCTTGATGCTCATTATCGATCAAAGACCAAAATTGATAATATATTAAACATAAAATTTTGTATCCAAATTAATATAAGCTCTTAATGATATAATTCCACGATAATACTGAAATAGATATAAGTCAAAAGAACTTGAATTATGGTATTAAATCAATTTTATCATAAATATCATTTTGATTATGTACATAATAGAAGAAAAATCAACACATTTATAAAATAGTACAGGATATAACGCAAAAAGAGCTCAGCCTTCTGATCTCAAACTGCCCAACTGATAGTATGATAGTAACATCTAGACAATAAATAATATACTTAAATAAGCATCAAAAATAAATGTCCTTTTCTAAAATAAACCTAAAAAATAAAAATAATTACAGCCTTAACACGTTAGTTCGCATCTTGAAAGATAAGAGCTTTATATTTTCAAAGTTAACAAAACTAGCTTTATTAAAGTAAATGTGCATCTTAATTAGACATTGTTTTTGTTGTTTCATTATGAAAAAGTGACTAGAAAGCCAGTAATTAATTTCATTAAAACTTAAACTCCCAAGTAGCGTCTTGTTGAGTTTGTATGTATGTTACAATTGAATCAGCATGTTCTTACTTAAATTGTTACTTTAAAACAAATATTTAAAATAATTTCAATTAAGATAAGCAATAGTGTTTCCGTTTAGGCAAAACTTCCTGTTAAATGATAATATACGAAATAAACATATCTTATTACTGTAAAGGATATTACGTGCTCTAAAGATAATTTAAAGCTATATATATATATATATATATATATTCACATCTCAATTTCTCTCTCTCTCTCTCTCTCAGTTTTCTGAATTTTAATACTTAAATAACAATTATCATTATTTGGAATTATATTCAAATGTATATCCAAATTAAAAATTAAATTATATGCTTTGATACTGTGTGTACAAAGTTGACAGATAATTTAACACTAATCAATATCAATATTATTCTATGAATGATATGAGGACTATTTATTATTAAGAAGGGAGACAAAATCGAATTAATGAAACAAAACCCCAAATAATATTAATTTCGTGAACTTTGTTAAGGAAATATTTAAAAATGATATATAATCTACAAATGTGATTAAAAACTGCATAATTATGATTCAGAAAGCGTTATTTTATACTTGGATGAAACAAGATTTATTTTAAAACTTAAATAATTTTAATGTATATTTTCATTTCAAAGATATTTTACTGAGTTATATCTTTTTCTTTAAAACCAATTTTGTTGGATATTTTTAAACACACACGAATTCCCATCAGTTTCAAAATTCACTCACCTATAGATAATGGTTACCTTTCGAATATCTTCCATTTATAGATTTTAAAAAATTGATTCCTTACAATTCTTCGAACTTAATTATTTTGTTTCGTGTTTTATGTGGATGAAAGAGATAAATCAAACAAAAATTATGGGTTTTCTTAAGCCTTATCTATATGTCTTTTATAATGTTAAAAAGGATTCGAACGAGACTTTCTTACATCAATACCAGTATTTCTGCTGTACACTTTCCACTATTAAATTACAGAGAACGTAAGCTATTGTGCTGTTCTTGCAACCAACCAACTTATGCGTGTCACATCTTCAAACCATTTATCCTCCAATACAATCACGGAAAAGTGACAGGAATCTCTTGGGTTCTCTACTTCCATTTCCAACTGACTGCAGAGCAAACAATGCTGATGTTGTTTGCAAAGCCTTGCTTGTTTCTGTTTTTTTCACCGAGACCAGTTTGAACTACAGATAGTAACGAGGAATTTCTTCTTAAATTTCATCTGTCGTGGAGGCTGAAATATTAACATTTCTTGGAAGTTCTTTTATGTCTTTTTTTTTTTTTTCTCTTTCGTTCATTGGAAACTGACATTACGGAACTCACATAATTTACTGTGCGTTAGTATAAATATATATTGGTGTTAAAGCAAGTCATCTCCTTAGTGTCTAAGAATTGCTAAAGCTATAGGTTTTCCTCAGCAGTTGTATTTTTTTCTACTAACATCTTATTCACATGATTATGAACATACATACTTGCAGGCGGAATTCATATTCTTAACAAATCACAAATCTAAAAATGCTCATATATGGAACTGGTTCACAAATCAATACGTTTTACGCAATTTCACCAAAATCTGAGGATTTTAAGTTTTATTTTTTTCACATGACTAAAATCCATCCAAAAACAAAAGAAAAGTTTTTTTAACTAAAAAAACAATTTCTCAACTTTTGATAGCCCTTTTCTCGAAACATTTTATTTTCTAAATTTACAATAAAAGCAGTTTTAAGTTAATAAAAATTTATCATTTTTTTTTTCAAAGCAATCAAGTTTTGCTGATTTATTATCATTGTAACTCTATTTTAGCAATTTATTCGCTGACATTTTAAAAATTTAAGAAACATAATTTTTTTCACTTTTCTTAAAAAGTCATTAAATTTTTAAATTAAATGATGCATTTTTCTTCATTTTCAAATAAAATATGGTTCATTTTTTGTTTTGTTTTATTTATCATTAAGGCATTATTAAAATGTCTGGAATTTAAATTCTTGTCTGAGGCTCTAAAATTGCTCATTACTTCATTTTTCAGAACTGTAATCCCTAGCTGTATCATTATCAGAATTTATGAGACTTTTTATCTCTTATATTTTTAATAATGTATGAACAATATTGAGCATTTAAGGAAACAGTCCAACAGCCTGTTTCTGAAATAAGAAAAATAAGAAACCGATAAAAGTGGAAAAACAGAAAACATCACTGCTCGTTCTGATGTTAAAGAAAAATTTGCTTGTTTATACAGAAATCGGTGTTTTTAGTGCTGGACAGCACTTGCGAGCAATCGTTATCTTTAGCGTCGAACATTAAGTTATTCTCTTTTTTGGAGATGCAGGTGTGGTATTGCTTTATAAATTCCGAACTAAAATGTCTCGTATGTGTTTAACAGAAAGTGTTCGCTCCAAAAGTATTACTTAGAAAAACTGTAAGAGATCTTGGGGAAAGTATCTTGAAACGACTTTTTATTGATTCTTCCATAAAAAAGATCACCGAGTTAAACTTTTGAGTATTTTTCTTTAAACGGAATGCATTAAAGTTAATAAGAAGACATATTTGTTTGACTACTATCGATATCTACCAGTTAAATGTTTTACTCGAAGAGATTCGTAAGAATAATATTACTTGATTGAAAGGTCCTTTTAAACGTATAAATGTAATAAAAAAGTCAATTTTTTATAGCATCAGTAGCAACACTGTAAATCACCCGCTTCGTTATTAATATTTAGAAGCATTGAGAAGCATGATCAGCCAAACTAATTTTTAACTAAATTTACTCTTACTTTAAAATGATAAAAAAAAAAGTCAGATTGGACTACGAATAAAGAGCGTTTACTTAATTGAGTCTTTAATCAAAGATTATGTATAGTTGAGAATTCTAATTATGTCAGTAACAGCAAATGGTAGAATTGCGAATACCGGATCAGAGTCCAATAAAATTGAGGTGACTGGATTCGAATCAGGAGTATCCACTTAGAAGATCACATAACACTGTTTTGCACCTGTATATTGTCAGCTAATCATTCTCGTAACTTCCTTTATCTCCTTTTATCTCTAATCTCCCTAGTACTTCAAATCTCTGTCTAATAATTTCCTATTCACTTCTACCCTAGCGATCCTTCTCTATTTTCGACCCTTCTTCTTGTCAAACAATTTTTATCTTTTTTGAAATTTTTTCCCGTGTCTACATCATAGAATTTTGGCGCAGTGTATCCACAATTAGCTAATCCTATTGTGCCATTAAACTACTATCACTCACTTGCTTGTCTTTTAAAAAAAAATTTCTCGTGTCTCGATCACAGCTTACCTTGTTTGACGCAGCATGGCCACATCTGGCTCTTGCCCCAGCAAAACACCCTCACTCAATCATATTCACTTATCTTATATTAGTGCCAATTTGCATAAGTCTCTTGTTCTTTCCCAAGGCAAGATTCACAATTCAAATAATGTAACAAAGTATCCCAAAAGATCAGTTAAAAGAAAATGTTCGTAAAAACCAATTGCAGCACTTTGAACTCCATTATACAATAAAACAATTTACTTTAACAAGTATTTCCAGATGTATGATTGTTAGATTAAAGGTAATTTTTTGTTGAATCTTCATTTCCATTTAAAGCCTTAAAACAGAGTAAATGATACAACTAAAATTTAAATAACGAATATCATTGACAATTAGGCAATCCGAGTTACACATCTGCCTCCACTTCAAAAAAACTTCAGATTGCATTATTTACTTCCACATTGCCTACTAGAACAACAAAAACGCAATAGTACCTTGAACAACTCAAAGAAAATAAGAATTTTTGGTATTTATCCTTTATTAGACTAATAAAAAATAGGAAGAATATATCAAAAATCAAAACAAGAAGTGTGAAGAAAAAGGAAACAGATAGTTGTTTTTCCACGTTAACAATTGTAAGCTTTTAAAAAAATAAAAATTTGATAATGGTGGTACTACAATCGACTCTACCTATTAAAAAGGACAAAGAAATTTATACGCATCTTTAATATATGTATACATGTTTTTATTGTATGTGTGTAGTTACATTTGTTCAAAGAATATGCTTAAAATATATGCATTTAAACTTTTTTTTTATTTAAAGTTGAAAAATTTTATTGTTTTCATTGTGAAACTTGTTGCAAATTTTTTTTAAAAAGGTTTGTTTCAACATTATGTAATTTAAATCCGTTTTAAGATAAGAAACCTATAAAATATTAGTTCACGGAGATAATTTGAGTAATTCTTTCACATTAATCAAAAAAGTGTAAAATTCAAGAATTAATACGATGAATAAAGTAACATTTGTTTAGAAAAAAATAATTTGGTAAAGAGCTGTTTTGAGGTATTTCTTTTTATCACGGGGGAAATTATTTTTTGGTATGAATATCTTGCCACTTGCCATGAATGCTTGCATAAGAAATATTCAGAAAAATTCTTTTGGAAAATGATCCAACATTAAATAGTCCAAGAAGAGTTTATCACTTCTATTTGCGTTTTTTTTTTTTTTTTTTTTTTGTAACGTCCGTTTCAGCATACATACGTGTGTCTAGTACACTCCACAAATTTATATTTTAAGATCTAAAGAACAGAAGTTACGCCTCCTAATACCGAATACTAATAAAGTACTAAATTTTACGTTAATGAGTATTTTTTTATTAGAAATTTTTATATATTCATATATTTAACATAAAAATATCTCACGGTTAAATTGAAGTACAGGATGCAATTTGGCAATTTTTGGTGACATTTAAAATAGAGGACTAAACTATCTTTAAAAATTAATATCATAAGAGGTATCAAAAATACGTTTGCCAAAATAAAATCGTTATCGATGAAGAAATGCCAAATTTGGCATGGAAATTCTTTTTATTTCATTTTAACCCTACTCATAAATTTAATTATATTCGGATATTTTTAATTTAACATTTAATTTAATTTAATAAAGAAACGAATATGATGTATTAATTTTTGATTTGTAAGACATATTACATGTTTGACAATTCTATTACAGCCCAAAACTTATACGAGTTTAACGAGAGTTCCAAAAATATTCGCAAAGAACTCACTGTAAGAAATCTAAGTAACCGCATTGTTGAAGAAAGTACGCTGTAGGACTAAGAGAAGGCGTGCCAAACATGAGAACACAATATTTCGTGACAACTGTTCTCTTCTCCAGATTCCGCTCACGAAATATAACTTACTTTTTTTTGGTTCCAGGTCTTCCGGAATTTTCTCTTTTCCGGAACGCAAAAACATTTCATTTGAACAAAATCTTTTGTGCAAAAACACGGAGTAATACAGATGAAAAGTCGTAAAGTAAGAATACTTATTGTAGATAAACACTTGAGAAGCGTAATTTATTCCAAGCTCATGAAATCGGCAATTAAGGTTTGAATATCGTATGTAATTAGAGGATAATCCATAATCATATGCCATGCATTTTAAGTTTGATAAAATGTACATAAGCTTTGCTGTTACAACGTTAAATATCGGTATTTTAAATTAATGCACTAGTTTGACTCAAATACAAATTTAACTTCTTACAACCCTTATGGAACATTTCTAATTATTGCCTTAGAGTGAAATAAATAAAGGTACGAAAACCATACATCAAAAATGATCTTCGTATATAATTAAATATGTCATGTGTTTGAAAAAGCCTGTGAAATAAATTTTGTTTACAGTTTGAAATAAAGAGAGCAATCAGTACTAGTTATTCATACTTCCAAAAATTTGTAATTCAAAAATGAGTATTCTGACACATATATTATTTTTTGATGAATATCTGGAAAGCAATTTATGTTCATCGTCATTTTCTTGTCTTATTTCAATATAAAATTTTTATCATTGATTTTCCGGAACAATTTAAAATCTCCTATTTAACAAGACTTCGAAATAAAATGTAAAATAAACAATAAAAAGTGAATTTAAGAAATATAATCAGTAAAAAGTAACACTATTCTAAACGTTTTATTCCACAAAATTGAACTTAATTTTATTTTGCATTGGATTTTATTCAACAAAATTTTCAAGTCTATTGTATTACTAATTATAATTAAAGTTAAGTTTGAAAATGATTTACTCATTATACAAATTTACATTTTTAAGAAATATGATGTTTAAGGCTGTCTTAAACTTTTATGAACAATGCTGGCATAACAGTATAACATATAATTTAATACCATACATTATTCATTACTTCAAAGTCATGTTAACGAAAATAGTTAAATTTTTTACCTATTTAACATGGGAAAAAAATGGAGGATTTCAAAGCTTATCAAAGTAATTATACAAGCACACCTCATTAATGAAATGAAAAAGAAAAAAAAAACACCTGGGGCAAGTAAAACACGCCATTATCTAGATGTTTAACTTTTGGATTTTTTTAAAAAATTATTCATACAGCCCCCCCTCCCCCATATGGGTACATAGAGAAATTAAGTTATACAATGAACTACAAAAACGAATGTAATAAAATTAAAGTAACATATAAATTTAAAATCGTAAAAACTTTGTCAGTGTCGTTAAATATAAAAAACAATAGGATTAAAACAAGTTGTTTCAATATAATAATATTAATTACGTAACATTTGTAACGTTTTACTTGTCTTTCCCTAAAAATCCAAGCATGGCAACTTTTTCACTAAAACTTAATTTATTTAACATGCATAACCTCTTTAACTTGGATTTTTCTATTATAATTATACTTTTTTGATCAAAATATTCCCAGAACTGTCTAGAACTCCATACTACTACAATTTTTAATTTCTTATATTATAGAAAGTTATTACACAGTTGTGAAAAACTATAATCTCGTTACTAATTTACTTGAAAGAAAGTTCAACTTCTTTCTGGAAAGTTCACTTTCCAGAAAGTGAAACTAGAATTATTATTCAAGGCTGAAAATAACTAGATTTTAATGTTAATGCATTTAATAATGATCTTAATAAGCATAATTAATTAATTATTCGAGCGATTTCTTCAAAATCGATTTTATTTTTTTATTAATTTATTCACTCCTCATCATTAATTTATCCTAATTTTTCATTTTTATTAATCATGATGAAACCTCAAGGAATTACTAGCATTTCAAAAATGTCTGTCCTAATTTTAATTAAATGTTTTTAACATTTAAAAGAAGTTCATTTTTTATGTATTACTATCTGAAAATTTTAATTCTTTAAAAAAATATTTTCTTATCATGAATAAATAAAAAAAAACACCACTAGAAATATTTTTGTGAAACGTAAATTATTAAATATAGTTATGAAAAAAAATAATCGCATGCTACATGAAAAAATAGCGTTACTTACATTACTTACATCTTCATGCTTTGAAACTAAGTCTTATGTACAAATTATCAGAAATAATTCAGATAATATAAAAATATCCGCTGTAATGGGCCATATTTTAATTTTTTATTGGCAATGATCGATTTGTCATGTTTAATTATTATACGATGTATGAAAATGAAGAACTGCCATATATAAAAGGGGTTTCGCTTCCACATTAAAATATTAAATCCAAAAATACTTTGGCGTCATAACAATGAATACTCAAATGAATTAAATATTAATTATAAGCATCTGTGTCAAAAAAATATGAAAAAAATATTATATAAGTCAATAAAATGAAATAATACATTTCTCAAGTAAAACGAAAGATTATTTTTTGAAAAAAAGGCATTTGATAAGGTTATTCCTCAAAACAGCAAAGTAAACATGCATACGTAAAATTAATTAATTCTGTAAGAATTTAATTACTTAATATTATATATGTGTGTGTGTG